>VWZO01022965.1:0-44610 GCA_013396975.1 Bucco capensis
TCTCTCTCTCCTCTCCCCTATCTGTCTGTCTCTCTTCTTCCATAAGTAGAGAAGCTTGTGGCAGGTTGTGCAGAGGCTTGGCTTTGTGGTCTATGTACAGATCCTTGCTTCCAGTGGCAGTGCTGGTGTGAGCCATGCCTAGAGGCAAAGGACAGCTCCTTGCTCTTGTTGCTGAGCACTAACCAGGGTTTCTGGGGGAGCCATTCCTGGTTCCCAGTCTGCTGAGAGCTCCTGGGAGAGGACACAGCATTGATGCACAGGGCTGCCCTTGGCCACTTGGCCTGTGGAGCCTCTGATGCCTTTCTCCTCCAGCCCAGCCCTGCAGCATACTTCAGAAAACCTCCAACAGAGTGTCCTGTAAGACCAGGTGGGATTTTCCCCTCTCTTTCCTTACTTTTCCTCAGCAGCTTGCAGGAGGGATATAAAACACCTTGCCTTAGGCTGTGTCAGTGAGTTTCCCCAGCCAGTTTTCCCCTCCTGGGGCAAGAAGCAGCAGGCTGGCTGCAGTCTTGCTTCAAATCATGTTTGAATAATGGCAGCAAAAAGCTGCTCTGCTCCCTCTCTGCACTGCTTTCCATGGCCTTGAGGGCTGTTTCCATGGCAGGCTGCTGAGTGCTGCAGTAAGACTTGAACTCTCTAGTACTTGGAGTGTGGATGGGGAAGAGCTGCTGCTTCCTAGGCCTTTCCTTGCCCTAGATGGCCTACCCAAGGCTCCAGAGAGCATCTAGCAGGCAAGGAATTGGACTGGAGCATCCGTAACTAGCATCATTTTCTCCTGAGCTGTGCTGCAAGGGAAGGCCAAGCCTCCTCCCATCAGCTTGTGTGAACAGCAGTAGGTCCTCCTGCTCTGTCAGGGCCTGGGGATAGATAGGAGCATGGGAAGGAGACTTTGGGAGGTGGAGATCAAAGTGTGTTCTTTCCCTTGTCAGAAATGCCTTCCAAGGCTGCAGCACAAGCTGAGAAGAGCCAGGCTGTGCTCAGAGATCCACCTGCAAGTCTTGCTCCCCTTCCTCAGAGTGCCAACCTAAGCCAGAAGCATCCAGGCAAGACCTTGAGAAGCTGCAATTCCAACACCCATCCTACCAGAAGGCCTGACAAAAGGGGCAAGAAAAGCTCCCCTCTGCCTCCAAAACGTCGTCCAACTCTGCTGGAAATGGTAAGAGGACTGGGATCCTTCCCTCCTGCAGCTTTCCCATGGAATCACAGGGGCAGGAAGGTTGGAAGAGACCTCTGAGATCATCAAGTCAACCACCAACCTGTCACCTGCTTGTGTCTGGGTCCAGCATGCCTCTTGGCCCAGAGTAGCACTGACTGGCAGTGGTTCTCCTCTTCCCTGGGGGAAGGTAGAGGATCTGCTAGTCAAGATCTTGCCTTCAAAACAGCCAAGGGAGACTTTCCCTTGGAATTGTAGGTGTTTAAATAGATAGAAATGCCCTGGTGTACTTTTTGGGAGTGACTGACTTCAGTCAGCAAGGGACAACAACTTCCTCATGTGCCTAAAATGAGCTGCACTGCCTCTGCCATCCCAGTGCTAGCATCCAGGAGGGATTTTTTCCTGTGGAATCCCATCAGACTTGTTCTGATCTTCCTCCCTTTGCTCTTCAGCTACCTTTCTCTGCTTGAGGAGCACCCTTTGGACCCCAGATACAGAGAGATCTTGATGAGAAAGGTGTTTGGTAGTGGTTTAAACTGTGTTGAGCTACAAGCTGGGCATCAGTTCCTTCTCTCTAGGCCTGCTCAGATCAATCTGAGCAAGTGTAGAGCAGGCTGGTGTCTCAGGAGCTTCCTGTTTGGAAGCTTGCTGGAGTGTAAACAGAAGGGCTTGGAAGGGACTTCATCTAGTGCAACCTCCCTGCAAAAGCAGGAAGCTTTTATTGCATTTAGTACCCAAAAGTAGCAACAGATAGGTAGCCAACCCTGGTTATTCTGTCAGTAGCCAGTGTAAAACTCCCTCACCAGAGGGAAAACTTTGCTGTAGGAGAACACAGGAGAAAGCAGAGTGCCCCTGCCTTCAGGGCCCTCAAATGGCAGGCAAAAGCTACCTGATAAAGGCACAGCCCAAGCTGCAGAGAGGGGAGAAATCCCCTTGATAATCCTTTTTTATCACATACTAGTGTTGCTGCCAAGAATTAAAGCTCCTAGTGAGTGCAGAAGGAAGTGGTTTTGCCCTTTGGGTAGCTCCCTAAGCATGCCTTTGTCTTGCTGTCTTGCTGTTCCAAGTTGTTGGTGATCAAAGCAGGGGAGGACTCGGGAGATGAAGTCCCCCATGCTGAGAGAAGCTGGCAGAGCACGGGCAGCCTGACTTGGAGTACAGTCCATTTTTAACACTGGAGTGGGCTTTCCTCTTCTTGGCCTTTTCATCTTGCTCCAGACTTGTTCAGGGATGTGTACTGGGGCTGTGAGTTGTGCAGGTGACAGGGAACCTGCCACACTCTGCAGGGTCAGGGGAGAAGAAGCTGCAGGAAGCAAGGTTGAAGTTCTATAGTGCTGAGAATTTAGTCCAAGAAGGGAAGATGGAGAATTGCTGAGAAGAGGATGTTGTGTCAGTGAGATGATGATGCTTAAAAGGGGAGCTAGGAGAAGAGCTGCAGATCATGGAATCATAGTGGTTGGAAAAGCCCTCTGAGCTCATCCATGCTCACCACTAAGCCATGGCCCCAAGCTCCACAGCTCCATGCCTTTGGGACACTTGAAGGGATGGAGATTCCATCACCTCCCTGGGCCAGTGCCTGAGAACCCTCTGGGGGAAGGAATTCATCCTAATATCCAATCTAAACCTCCCCTGGTGCAACTTGAAGCCATTTCCTCTTGTCCCATCACTTGTAACCCAGGAGAAGAAACCAAGCTCCATCTCACTGCCACCTCCTGTCAGGGAGTTGCAGAGAGGGAGAAGGTCTGCCCTGAGCCTCCTCTTCTCCACACTAACCAATCGCAGTGCCCTCAGTTGCTTCTCATAATACTTGTGCTCCAGACTCTTCCCTGGCCACACTGCAGAATGTGGGAATCCAGGGCTTTCCTCTTCTCTCTCAGGTAAGGCAAACCAGGAATGTGCTCTGCACATCCAGGACTTTGTTCTGTGGTACCTAGTGACAGGACAAGAGGGAACAGGCACAAACTGCAACAGAGGAAGCTCCAGCTGAATAGCAGGAGGAACTTTTGTGCTTGGAGGCTGCTGCAGCACTGGCCCAGGCTGCCCAGGGAGCTGCTGGAGTCTCCATCTCTGGAGCCATCCCAAAGCCACCT
Source organism: Bucco capensis (assembly GCA_013396975.1). Lineage (NCBI taxonomy): Eukaryota > Metazoa > Chordata > Aves > Piciformes > Bucconidae > Bucco > Bucco capensis. The sequence goes on from VWZO01022965.1 coordinate 3,244, forward strand.
GGACACATCCTGTGCAAGCTGCTCTAGGTGAGCCTGCTCTGACAGGGGAGCTTGGACTAGCTGAGCTCCAGAGGTCCCTCCCAGCACCTAACATCCTGGGATTCTGTGATATGTGAGAGAGAGATGTTGGAACTCGGAGGTGGCTGAGCTGTGGGGCAGGGAGAGAGCTGTGGGGCAGTCAGAGGGCAGTGTGGCTGGGCTGTAGGGCAGTGTGGCTGGGCTGTGGGGCAGTGTGGCTGACCTGTCTCCTGTGTCTGTGCAGTTGCTGGCCCAGGACATCCGGCACGAGCGCAATGTGATCCTGCAGTGCATTCGCTACCTCATCCGGCACAAGCTCTTTGGGCTGCACCTGCCCCCACCCCCAGAGCCTCAGGGCTCCTCTGCCACAGCAGCTGCAGCACAGCCTGTGCTGGACAAGCTCCAGGAGCCTGCTGCTGCTTGTAGCTCAGAGCTTCAGGTAGCAGCAGCAGCAGATGCATTATTACCAGCCCAGGGAACTCACTGGCTGGATGAGGACACGTGGGAAGCAGCTCCATCCATCAGCTCAGTGTGAAGAGGAGATGCCTGATGTGGACTCCTATTTTCTACCTGCCTGATGCTTTTTCAGACATCAGCCTCACCAAATCATCCTTCTTGAGAGCTGTTACAACCACTCTGCTGCCCAAGGTGAAAAGAACATCTAACTTGAGTCCTTTGGATTGCTCCTGGCCAGCAAGGCAGCAGTGGGAATCACTTCCCACCTTGCAGAGGTGCAGATCAACACTTCTGAGAGCTAAAATGTGTTGTGAAAGGTGTGGTTAGTCCATCAGCAGAGGCCAAGCAGTGTTGGGAATAGGATGGATCTTCATGTGAGGTCATCTGCTGGTGGATCTGAAGGTCCAGAAATGTTTCAGTGTGCTTTTGAAATGGTAATTCAGTGATTTTTCCAGCTGTTTTGGAGAATTCATCAAACAGGAATGCTTTTTATCCAGCAGAAACTGAAACCCAAACGAACTGGAGGATGGAACTTGCCCTACAACTGGCTCCAAAAGCACTGCTGGCAGCAGAAAGTCATCTCCTCTATGAACTAATGAGTCCATGGAAATGGGAATGGGGGGTGGAGACTGATGGAAAAATAACTGATTGCAAAGAATAACCAGCTGCTAAGTGTCTGCAGCAGTGCTGAGTTGCTGCTTGACCTCAGGCAGCCAACATCACCCTTAGGCCTTTAACTGCTGTTGCAGTCATTGCCTGACAAATCTAACTCTTGGAGCAAACTCCTAGCATCCAGAATATTAGCCACCTGTCAGAAAGGCTGCTTGGTTTATCTCTTTTTGAGATGCAATAGGAATTGATTAGCTGGCCTGCTGGAGGAATGGCTTCTTCTGGTGCTCCTCCAGCAGCTAGTGATCTGTGCATCCAGCCCTAGTGGGGTGAGCACTGCAAAAGCATCAGCCAGGCTTTAGAAACCAGCTGGAATCTGTCAGGAGCTTGTTCTTTTGCCTGTCAAAAGCCTTCTTGTCAAGGGAAGGTGGTAGCTGCTCAGCTTAACAGTGACAGCATGCCATGGGAATACTCTGGGATCAAACCTTCCAGCCCTGAACCTTGCAGGCAGGGTGAAGGGCTGGGCTTCAGTCTGATGGGGGTTTTAGGCCATTGGTAGAAGTCTAGCACAGATACACATGGGGGAGGGAGGTGCTGCTGCCTAACAGCTGGGTGTTCTTAACTTGGGTCACACATCTCATTTGGGGAGCAGAGAAGGAAAAAAGGCTCAAATTCTGTTCCCCCTCCTTTCTCCCCTTCCTCCTCCTCCTTTCTCCCCTTCCTCCTCCTCCTCCCTTCTCCCCTTTCTCCCCTTCCTCCTCCTCCTTTCTCCCCTCACCATGCAGATGCCCCAGAGGTTGCTTGTGGAGAGGAGAGGAGTGGAGTGACAGCAGTGCTGTTGCAAACATGATTTCCAGATGCCTGGGAAGAAAAGGAAGCCTTAGGATTGCTCCTAAATTGCACTTTAATCAACCCTTCCCATGCTTCTGTGTCTGAGTTGCTGGCAGAGCTTGCTTGGACTGGACACCCAGAGCTTGTCTTTCCAAACCAAACCTCTCCACTGAGATCTGAATTCTTTCTACTTGTTGTCTGGTAATATTTCAGAATATTAAACTTTTTCCCATAAAAACACCCCTCAGCTTTGTCAGAAGGAAATGTCTTTGGGGCCTGCTTGCTGTGGTTGGATGTGCACAAGGTGAATCCTCTCTGTGTCCCTGCAAGGTAAACCTCTTGCTTCTGGCATGCAGCAGGAGCAGTGAGGCTGGATTCAGCTGTTCCCATTCTCATGCTTTTGGTGGGTGTTTTTTGGGGAGGGGGGGTTTCCTTTAAAGATTATTGCAGTGTTATTGTGGGGGGAGGAAATCCTCCTTGTCAGGCTTTGTGACTCAGTGCAGATAAAAATACTCCAGGGACAGCCTTCACACTCCTGAAATGGAATGTGCTTTTATAGCTTAGCTACTGGAAATACCCTTTGGGGGGAGGCTACTTGGAATTCCTCCTCCGGGTGGGAGAAGAAGGTGAGAGAGATGCTCAGTGCTGTCCTTGGGCTGATCCCATCTCCTGCTGCCCTGCAGCTGCACCAGGAGACCTCTGCCTGATGGAAGGAAAGAACAACAGCAGCAGCAGGATGCTGGAGACAAGCACTGGGATGCGTGGAGTATTCCTGGGCAGGGAAGATGGGAGGTTCCCCATTCTCAGCATGAGCTACTCCTGAGCAAATGCTTTCACTTGTCTGCTAAGTAAAGCTGGCTGCATGCCCTCTTCCCTCTCTTCCCTTCCCTCTCTTCCCTTCCCAGCATAGCAGTGGAATTACTTCCAACATCTTTCTCAGTCAGTTCCCTCCTGCTAAACCTCTTCATCCTGCTGGCCTTCAATCCAAACCTGTTTTTCCCCCTCCTTTAGCCAGGAGAAGCTGCCTTTGGAGGGCAGGATGTGGAAGCAGGCAGCACTGGAGGGAAGAACAATTTCCTCAGGGAGTGACCAAGTGGCCCTGCAGCTTGGCTAGAAGTGGAAGTTGTTTCCCATCCAGTGGTAATCCTGCTGGCAGCATCTGTGCACTCAGCTGTCTCTGAAGAGCAGCAGAGAGGTGAGGAGAGGTTCTCCTGTGCTGCAAACAGCAGCACCATTGTCAGGCTTGGAGGTTCAAGGTGCCATGGAGCACAGGCTGTTCTCAGGATTAGGAGATTCAGTTGGGATTTGGGGACCAAGTTGGGATTTAAAGCAGGATTTCCTCTCCAAGCCCTCTGAGCTTAAGGAGCTGGTTTGTTCCTCCACTAAAGCTCTCAGCCTGGAGGACTGATTGCTGAGTATCTGGGGGTTCCTGTGCCTCAGCCCTGGGCTGTGATGGAGCAGTGTGTGCAGTTCCTTGCTGAGGCTGCTGCCATCATCTCCTTAATGGCAATTATTCCCAGGGAAAGAGGTGGAGGCCAAGTCACCTGGGGAGGACAACACAAGGTGCCAGACCTTACCTCCTCTGTCCCAAGGGAAAGGGAACTCTGGCTGGGTTGCAAGGTGAGTGTAGATGCTGCTGCTCCATCCCATGCAAGGAGACAAGCCAAACCTTCCTCCTCCTGACAGGTGAGGTAGCTCTGGGAAGGGGAGCTGGGAACATTTGCAAGTGCCTGGCTGGGAGAGGCAGTGCTTTTGGGGTTGTCTTTTTTTCCATCAGGTGAGTCTAATCCCTAAAATCCCCTCCTGACCTCATCTAGAGACTCTAAGTGCCTGGAGGCCCAGGTTGCTCTTCAGAGCTAATGCAAACTTTCCCCAGTGCTAAACTGATTGGCACCAGGTGACAATCCAAGTGACAACATCTAGGGAGCTTCATCTGCTCTACAACTCAAATAATGGGTGGAAAAAGATCTCTGGAAAAGGTCTTGCAGTGGTGCCCAGGGACAGGACAAGAGGGAACAGGCACAAACTGGAGCTGAGGAAGTTCCATCTGAACATCAGGAGGAATTTCTTTGCTTGGAGGCTGCTGGAGCACTGGCTCAGGCTGCCCAGGGAGCTGCTGGAGTCTCCATCTCTGGAGCCATCCCAAAGCCACCTGGACACATCCTGTGCAAGCTGCTCTAGGTGAGCCTGCTCTGACAGGGGAGCTGGGGCAAGGTGACAAAGCAGGATAACATTCCCAGCAGGTTTGCCTGGAAGAGAATGAGTGACACAGAGCAAAGAGGAGATTTATCCCCTCCTCCTCCTCCTCCCTGCAGGGCCCCAGCAAAAGTTAAACAAGGCATCAGCTGTTTCTATTTGAGGAGCAAAGCAGGGAGGTTGGCAGCTCCCAAATGAAAAGCAGGGAGGGAAGGGCAGAAGTTGTCTAGTAAAATTAGCAACATGTTTCCCTCCCTGCCTCCCCCAGAGCATGGCCCCTTCCAGCCAGCCCAGAGCTGCAGAGCAGGGAGCATTCCTGTCTAAATCTGAGCCTGGCCTCTGTTCTCTGCCAAGGCTTTGCTCCTGAGTGCCACATTGCTTCAGGGCAGATGACACTGGGTGACATGTATCATCACCCTCCATGTCCTTGAAGAAGAGGAGCTGGCAAATTGCCTTGACATTCCAAACCCAACTGGTCCCCATCCTGTGCATCTGCTCTGGCAGGGGTGGGGGGGATTAGACTAGATGAGCTCCAGAAGTCCTTCCCAACCCCTAGTAGCATCCTGGGATTCTCCAGGGTGGGCTTGGAAGGGTTTGGTCTATCCTAGCATGGCAAAGCTGGACTATGGGCTGGGGAAGATGTCCACGGTGTCCCTGAGCTCACAGATCATCACCCAACCATGCAGGTGTTTGGCTTGCACAGATCAGACCTCTCTCCTTGCACTGTTATTTTTCCCTATCCTCTCCCTGCTGTGAGGAAAGCACAGACTGCTCAGGAGTGTTGGACTAGAGATAACCTTTAAAGGTCCTTTCTAACCCAAACCATTCTATGAGTCTAAGAGCAAGTGTCCTTTTCTTCACCCCAAAGTGGGAGCTGGGGGCCCAAGAGCCATTGGATTGAATGAGATACCTTGTGGAGCCAGCAAACCCCAGAGCTGCAAGTGTGGAACAGGGAGAGAGGCCTCATGGTTCATTTAATGCCAAAGGAAGGCTACAGATGATTTCATCTTTGATTATTGATGTCACCACAGAAGCAAATGTCTGCTCTGAGCTAAGGCTGGAAACTCCAGCTCTTAGCTCTCTGATTTGAGGGAGAGCAGCAAGGCTTGGACACATCCTTCAAGGATGGAGGATGAGGAAGAGCTGTGAGCAAGGGGGAAAGCCTTGAGGTTGTCTGGATTGGATTCCCACCCTAGCTTCTTCTCTTTGAGCAGCCAGTGATCCCTTGATGAGCTTCCCAGTGGATCCTGCTTGCTCTGCAAGTGGATCAACCTTTATCTCCTTCCCAGCAGAGCAAAGCAAGCCCAGGAGAAGGGAGGGAAAGGCCCCATGCCCTCACTTGGGAGCTGGGAGGGCTTTCAGCAGCTCTATTCTGCAGGCATCTTCCATTCATCCTTAGGAAGAAGAGCCAAGTGCCTCCTGGGCTGTTTGCTAAGAGGGACATCAGCCTCTCCAAGAGGGAAGACACTTCCTTTTCATTGCTGGAAACATCATCCACTTGACAACTTGGCAAAGGCTCTTTAATAATTAACCCAAACCTTCCACCTCCACACACAAAAAAGCAGTGACTCTGAACTGGCCTGACCTTGGAGCTGAGCTCCAAAGCTCTTGTCAGTCCTTCCCCAAGCCATTCTCCTCTTTGCAAGGACAGGATGTTGTTGGAACAGGGCAGCATCCCTCGTGATGAAACCCTTCTATAGCCACTCTGGAGGTCCTCCTGCAGCTCCTGGGTTGGTTGTTTTGTTGTTTTTTTCTCTTTTGGGCCATACAATGTGCTGCCCAACTAATCCCTGCTCTTTTCTGCAGTGATTTATGGAGGACATTGAGGCTCAGCACATTCTCTCCTTTCCAAACGTGGGTGCTGTAGCTTTTTTCCCTGCCAGTGGCAACCTGAAAGACCCTGAGGGGCTTTCCTGGCAGGGCTTGTGTGGCAGTGAGAGAGGTGCCAAGCTGCCTGGGGAGCTAGAGGAAGTACAAATGTGCCTTTTGCTTGGACTGACTTCCACTGGGAACCATGGAGAAAAACATTTTTGACTTGCTTTGACAGGTCACTTGCTCCTTAGCAGAAGGAGAGGGCTCAGAAATGCCCTTGCTTCATTTGCATTGGGTCCCATTCCTTTGCTGAGGCTCAATTGACATTAGAAAGACCAAAAACAACCCCTGCATTGAAAAGTGAGTACAATATTCTTCCCTCATCCATTTTTAGCTTGCTGTACCAGTTCTGTGGTGAAGAGGAGAATGGTTTGATAGCATTTCTGGAGGAGGGGAAGCAAGCCACAAATCATCCCCTCCATGGGCATAAGGTGGGAGAGAGCATCCAGGGAGCAGCTCTGGAGGTTCTGATGGGGCAATGGAAGAAAGATCAGGCTGAGTTGGACAGATAAAGGCATGGAGGGATAAGCATTACAGCTCAGGAAGGAGGTGGTTGTGATGGCAAGAGGAGCAAGGCTGCAGAGAGCCGAGAAGACATTGCCTGTGAGGAGAGAGAAAGCATTTGTTCTTTAGCCTGGGGAAGGCAAAGCTGAAAGGAGACACAATCATCATCTCCAAGGCTGCCAAAAAGAGGAAGGTGGTGAACTATTCTGGGTCCAGCAATGCTGCTCTGTGGTTTGCCCACGATTTTCTGTGGTTAGGAGAAGAAAGAGAGAGAGAGAGAACTGGAGATGGGAGATAAGGTGACTTGAGTGCTTCCCTGCTGAAGTGCCTTGGGGCATGAAGCACACGATCAAAGAGAGCTGAGGGACTGCAGCTGAATGACTTATTGCCTGTTGGCTGAAGCATGCTGCTTAACCCTCTGTGTGCTCCCAGCCTGCCTCACACACACATTGGTGCTTCTCCTGCTCCAGAAGCTCCTGTAACATCAGGGATTGCTCCTCAGCTCAACAGGAACTCTGGCACTGCTCTCCCTGGCAGTAATAAAAGGGTTTGGAGAAGGGAGGAGGTGCAGAAAACAAACCTGAACAGGAGGAGGGGACCTGGGCATGAATGAAGGATGAAGGGACTTGCAGATCTCTCTCCATTTGGGAAGGGTTGGCAAGGTGATGCATTTCCCAGAGCTGCCAGCATCCAATCATGCTCAGCTCCAGCTCTGTGAGGGATTTAGGGAGCAGAGCCACAGACCCTTGAAATCCTTACCTAGAGCTGTGCTGCTCAGGCTGAAGGCAAAGCTGCAGCAGCTGCCAGGGGCTGGGGCTATGTTTCACCCTCTCTAGCCAGCAGGAGGCAAGAGCCATCCTAAGGAGCTGCTACTTGAGAGGCCTGCATCTGCAAAAGAGCCAAAGGGATCCATTTCCAGGCCTAGTTGGAATGAACTAGCTAGAAGGAGAAGGATTCCCCCCAGCCCTGGGGACTTGGCTTCTCCTCAAACACTGAAGAGCTGCAGAGCAATCCCAGACAGGCTCAGCAGGGCTCGTGCAATGCAGAAGGAGCAATGCTGCTTTAAAAGGACTCTGATTTTTCTTATTTGATTCCTTTTATTTTGCAGCCCTGGGCTATGTCTTCCTTCTGCAGCCTCTGGTCCCTGCAGCTGGCTTCTCCTGCCTCTGAGGAGCATCACAGCATCACACCTGAGGACTCCACGCTCCTTCCTCAAGCCTCCAGGGAGCACTCCAGAGGCTTTGCCATCTTCTTCCTCTTGCCAATCTATCTACTGACCAACAAAAGGACAACCTCAGCACCTGAACTACTCTCCTGTTGTGCTGCTTAGGGCCATGGGTGAGTGGTATGGTAGTGAGAGCTTGATGGTTGGACTTGATGAGCTTAGACATCTCTTCCAACCTTCATGCTTCTGTGAACTGGAGCTCCACCAGGGTCTCCAGGAGCTCTTCAGATGATGAAGACACAGCTTCCAGCCTTCATGTGGCCTCTTCAAAGCCTTCCAGAGATCATTTTTATCCTTGAAGGCCTGAAGTTGAAGACAAACCAACCAATTTCTGGACAGCAAACAGCTCAAGCAGCAAGATGCACAACTTGTTTGAGATCAAATCCTTCCCCTCTGGCAGCCAACACTTCCAAAATACTTCCAGTTTTGGTTGTCTACTATAAGATGCTCTCACAAGAAGCTTGGTTTCTTCTCTCAAGGCATTGAAACACCTATCTTTGGAAGGCTCCAGGTACTTCAGGTTGCTTCAAGCTGAGGACTGACCCCAAAAAACCTCACCCCAAGATGATAGTTGGTTTGGAGAAGGGCAGGGTAACACATTATTCTGTTTAGTGATGCTCTTGTTACAGAGCAAGTGTCCTGCTGAAGTCTGCTCTGCTGGCCTCCCTGGGTAAGGATGCCTAACAAACCTTAGGAGCTTCCCACTTGAGCTGTGGGAGTTGGAAGCTGATGCTCCTGGAGCAGGCAAGTGGCTGAATCTGCTGGAGAGAGGAGGCTGTGCTGCTCAGCCCCTTGTTTATGGCTCCAAATATAGATGCACTTCTGTATCTTTAGTTACCCACAACTGCAACTCTGCTGTGTGAGAGCTCTGAGAGGCACCAAGCTCCTTCAGGACCTTCAGCTTTTGTGCAGAATGAGTTTCCAAAGGATTTTCTGCCCACACAATATTCCTCTGGCCCATTACACTGCAAGAACACTTGTGCTTGGCTAAGGTACATCCTTCTCTCTGTGTGGTGTTATCATGTCTGTGACTGCACATCTGCCTCCAGCTCTGCCTTCAGGCACAATGAGGCTTGTGCTTTTCCATCAGCTCCTGGGGGCTCAGCCTTGCTGCCTTTTTTCTGTGCCTTGCTGCCTTTTTCTATGCCTTGCAGTTCTTCTAGGAGCTCAGCAAAGCTGGCCAAGGCACAAAGAGTTTTAAAGCTATTTTTAACTCACATCTCCCTGACCTACACAGCCAACTGCTTGTTGGGCATTGTTCTCCTCGTGACCTTACAGCTTTTCCTCTTGAAGGCATGGAGCCTGGGATGAAGGGAAAGCTCTTGCTATGGCTTCTGCAGCTTTCTTGAAGGCTTTTTTTGCCTCCTCATCTTGTGAAGTGGCAGTTTGGGGTCAGAAGTGGGAGCAGAGACACTGCAATAGCATTGTGGTGGTGGTGGGACCCCTCTGCCCCTAAGTGCTCCCACATGTTGGCCTGCTTCTGGCTCAGCACATCAGCTCAGCAGGGATCTGCCTGGCAAAACAAGCCAGGGCTGGAGAAGAAGAGCTCCAAAAGGCACTCAGGAGATGTCTTTGCTCCTCATTACTCAGTCTGTATGGAAAGAGGATCCTCAAGCCTGGTGATGGTGGCCAGCCAGGATGCCCAATGTGGGACTGCACATGGCAGGAGACTGGGAGCTGCAACAGGAGAGAAGCAGGAAGGTGGCTCCAGGAGCTCCAAGCTTGGTATCTAAACCCTTCTCTGTCATATTAAGAGGTGATCGTATTGGCCAGGAGCTCAAAGAGCTCCAAGCTTGGTCTCTAAACTCTCTATGTCATATCAAGAGATGATCATATTGGCAAGGAGCACGAGGAGCTCCAAGCTTGGTATCTAAAGCCTTATTTGTCAGATTGAGAAGTGAACATATTGGCAAGGAGCTCAAGGAGCTCCAAGCTTGGTATTTAGACCCTCTATGTCATATGAAGAGATGATCATATTGGGAAGGAGCTCCAGGAGCTCCAAGCTTGATATCTAAACCCTTCTCTGTCATATTAAGAGATGATTATATTGGCAAGGTGCTCAAGGAGCTCCAAGCTTGATATCTAAACCCTTCTCTGTCATATTAAGAGATGATTATATTGGCAAGGTGCTCAAGGAGCTCCAAGCTTGATATCTAGACCCTCTATGTCATATTAAGAGATGATTATATTGGGAAGGAGCTCCAAGCTTGGTATCTAGACCCTCTCTGTCATATTAAGAGATGATTATATTGGCAAGGTGCTCAAGGAGCTCCAAGCTTGATATATAAACCCTTCTCTGTCATATTAAGAGATGATTATATTGGCAAGGAGCTCCAAGCTTGGTATCTAAACACTTATCTGTCATATTAAGAAGTGATCATATTGGCCATGAGCTCAGGGAGCTCCAAACTTGTTATCTAAACATTTATCTGTCATATTAAGAAGTAAACATATTGGCAAGGAGCTCAGGGAGCTCCAAGCTTGGTCTCTAAACCCTCTCTGTCATATTAAGAGGTGATCATATTGGCCAGGAGCTCCAAGCTTGATATCTAAACCCTTCTCTGTCATATTAAGAGATGATTATATTGGCCAGGAGCTCCAAGCTTGATATCTAAACCCTTCTCTGTCCTATTTAGCAGTGCCAGTGTTTGCATGGTCCTGCTCCTTTTGGAGAGCCAGGCCTCTTGTCCTTTGCCTTGTGTCACTCAGGGGCTGGGGGAAAATCAAGCAGTGCTCTGCTTTCTGGTGGTTTGGCAGCTGTTCCCATGCCTGCCTCAGAGGTGAAGAGTGATGTGCTGAGGAAATCTGACTCCCAGGGCCACAAGGTCCTGGCAGCAAGCAAAAAAAAGAACTGCTGAGTATGTGCAGAAGAGCTAAAGAGTCACCAGTGGTCTTGTAAAAAAACTCCAAGGAAAGCACTTGGTATCCTTTCAGTGGCAGAGGGAGTAGCTGGCTGAAAGAAAGAAGGTCTAGGGGTTGGAATCAGGGAGCTTTAATGAAGATATAACAGCAGAGGCTGTGTGACTTCCAAAAAGATGCAAAGCAAAGCTGTGCCAGAGCTGGAGCAGAGGCAGTAATCCTGCTCAGGCATGGGGTGAACTGTTGGCCTCATGTCATGTGTCTCTTCCATTCCCCCACTTGTGGGATACTGAAAAATGACCCAATCCAGGGATTAGATGAAGAATGCACTCCAACAAAGGGAAAGGCATGGCCTTTTCCACCCAGCCTCCAGTGGCATTCAGGAGCAGCAGAGGGGATGGGCTGAATAGTCAGGATTGCATTCCTGCCTGGGGCTGGCTAATGATGTCTAGGGCTTGAGTAGAAAAAAAAAAAATATATAGGTGCCTTCTCATGAAAATATCTGTCAAAATACAGGTTTCCCTCTCATTCAAATATTTGCAACCTCAATCTATCCTATGCTGAGTTTATTTTGTCTGTGTTCTTCTGTACTGCAGGTGGCCACTGAAGCCATCCCTGCTTAACATCAGCTCTAAGACCTTAGACCTTGGGCTAGTCCCAAGCTCAGCCCAGCAATTAGGATATTAATAGTCCTTTATTCCTCTGCTTCCAAATTCCTAGTGCAGTGAAGTGAGGTTTGCTCCTAGCAGGAGAAGATGCAGGAAGATTGAGTCAGAGCAGAGCTTTGAAATGTACCAAGCAAGCATTTCATTCAAGGAGAGATTGTGTTGCAGAGGATGGCTTTTTTATGCAGCTCCTCAAACAAGGCTATTTTTAAGCCAGGTCTTTCTGGAGACAAGACAATTTGTGTTTGCACATGCAGACAGTCTCAGAGTTCACTGAGCCTGCCCTGGAGGAGAAGACAAAACTCTTTGTCACTCCTGCTGCTGCTTCATGGCACCACAAGTGCTGCAGATCCAAAGAAGCATCTCAGGCTTCCAGCTTCTCCTCATATAGTCCTCCTGGGGCAGCTGGGAAGAGGAGGATCTGCAGCTGCTTGAAGGTACAAGCCTGGGGAGATGGAGAGGGAGAAGTGGTGCTGGTTGAGTTCCTTTCCTGGTGAGGAATAAAAGGAGCTTGGATTGCTAAATTGGGGGTGAGATGCAAGCAAGGCTTTTTGTCTTACAGTGTGAAATGAAATGGAAGGCAAACCCTGTGTCTGAGTTAGAGAGAATCCATCTATTCCATGTTAGATGACAGCCTGAGCTCCATCCTTGCTGCTGAAATGAAGGGTGAAGTCCAGCAGGATACCTTCTCCTGCCCATTCCCACTGCTCTCAATAACCACCCAAGTTTCCAGGCAAGGAAACACAATGTTGGCTCCAGCAGATGGTTGGCAACTCCAATTTCTCTTCAGAGTGGAGCTGAGCAAGGGCTGGTGTGTGAAGGAATGGAAGCTCCTGGACATGCCAAATCCATCTGAGGCCAGCTCTTGGAGAGACTGAAACCCAGTGGGCTTCTTCCAGTTCCTTCCCTGAGGTCAGAAAGGACATCAAAGCACATTGAGTTGGATCCAAGGAAGGAGAAGCCAAGCCCAGGAGCAGCAGATGATGTGTGTGACCCAACTGCCACTCCAAGCAAGCCCTGGGATCCCAGGCATTGAAATGCTGCAAAGAGTGAGCTCCACAAACAATTCCTGAGGAGCTGCCAAAAAAAAACCCCTCAAAGCCAAATGTGTGAGGAAGCTGCCATGTGTTTGCCAGCAGAAAAAGATGTTGTGTTTAGAGGGTGAAGGAGTCCCTGAGTTGTCTTCTCCCAGCTCAGAGCTCTGTGCTCTCTAGGCAGCTCATGGAACCAAAACTTCCTTTTCTCCTGCCAAGGGAAGGGGTGAGTGGAGAAAGCATGGATGCAGTGAGCTTGGCTTTGCTGCTAAATGTATCTATCTCATTCCAATGGTTCTCCTCCTTTGCATGCTGGGTTTGGGCTGCTAGCTAAAGCCTTTGGTTCACTCTCTGGTGGATGCTGACAAGCTTTGCTCTGGTGTTTATCCCTATCAGCCACTGCAAAGCTGATCCAGGCTCTTATCTCCTCCTGATTAGATTACTCTAATGCCCTGCCCCAAGGATTGCTGGAGTGCTTCCTCTGGCAGGGAATGCCAGCACTCTGAGAGCATCCCAAGGGGAGAGGACATCCAGGGTATTTCATTCCTCCAGCATCATGCCTTTTGCTGGCTGGAAACAAAAAGGATTAGCTAAAAATGGGAATGCCTCCAGCTGGGATCCAGATCAATGAGGAAATGGTGGAACAGCAAGAGCTGGCATGACAGGATAGAGGTGATGGATGGCTCTTAGGGCCATGGGGGTGATATGGTTGGGCTTGCTGATCTTAGAGATCTCTTCCAACCTTCATCCTTCTGTCCTCTCTCTGATGTTGGTGAGCAACAGCCATGCAGCTCCCATCTGCTCCTCTCCAGCTTGGAAAACAAGGGCAAGCTGCATTTCTAATGGAGCAAAAGCAGCAGGAAGAATTCCCTCCTACTCTTGAAGGTCCTTTTCATGCCTCCTGAAAAGCTCAAGGAGGTCTCCCAGCTCAGCCCCTCTAATCTCCATCAGTTTGCTGGGTTTGTTCCCCTGGTTTCTGATGGGGATGAGTCCTGACAGCCATGAGACAACATTGCTGAGCCTCAGCCTTCCCATTCAGCAGGGAGGATGAAGAGCAGGATCTGTGCTTCCCTCCAGCTTCACCAGCCTGGAGACCAACTTGCTGCTCCATGCATTTCCCCAGCCTCTCAGCCAAATCCATTCGTTTCCCATGGGATCTCAGGCATGGTTTGCATCTCAAGTGGCTGCAACTCCAGAGCTGAATGGAGTAAAGAAAGAAGCAATTCTTTGGGCATCATATCCCAGCAGAAATGGGGAAGCCTCCAGGGCCCAGGCAGCAGGTTGGCCACATATATGTGAGTGAGTCATGAGCTGCCACAGCCTTTTCAAGTGTATATAAAGCATGGATAAACTATATATAAAGTATATTTCAAGTGTATATAGTTCAGGCTGCCCAGGGAGGTGATGGAATCTCCATCCCTGCAAGTGTTCCCAAGCCATGGAGCTGTGGTTAGTGGTGAGCAGTGCTGGCTGGCTGGTTGAGCTGCAAGAGCTCAGAGGTCTCTTCCAACCATAACCATTCCATGGGGTCCTAGAGCTCTAGGGTTGTGTGTGTGCAAGTTGTCTTGGAGGGAAGAGGTTGGTTGATTAATTGCTGAACATTGGGAGAAAAGGTTTGTGTCACCTCACACATATCCAGATCCTTCCCAGAGCAGACAACCACATCCCAGAGGAAGGAGAGCATCTCTTCATCCTGCTTTTCCCTTCCCAGGAGTGTCCAAGCTGCCACATTCCTGTCTGTGTCCTCCTAAGCTGTGCTGTCAGATGCCAGTGTGCCAAAAAGCTGGAATCACAGCCCTTGGAAAGGAGGAAATGGGCTTTAAAAAAATCTTTCTTTCTAAAGAAACAAAACCCAATTCCAACCAAAAAAAACCCCATAAACCAAACACCACAAAAGAAACCAAAAAACCCCAACCCAAACTGTTGATCTATTTAATTTTTTCTCCCTTTATAGATGAGAATCACAACTTTGGACGGAAAATTTCAGGTTTGTTTCAAGCACTCCCATGTAATTTGATTTTGCTGAACCTAATCCTGTGATTCCAGGCAATTTCTAGGCCTTCATGCTGTGCTCCTTGCACTTCATCTGTGAGTCTGAGAGGCTGGAAACTGCATCCAGGATTGTCTTAGAAATAATGCAAGCAAGTCCCAGAGTTCCTCAAGCTTTTCTTCACAACAAAGAGCTTAAGCAAGACAAGATGTTCATCCCCAAAGTGCTGTCTCCTTCCTGGGCCAGCCTCCATCACCTTCTGGTTTCTTCTAACTGCTAATTGAAAGGACAATTCCTCATGGAGGGAATGAAAAAACATAAGGATCATCTTTTTTTTGTCCTCTCTTTCTCTATAAAGTTAACACAAAGATTAGCTCCTTGGTTTTGGACAGGATCATCCCTCTCCAAGCTGGGGAAGGCTCTGGAGCTCAAGTGTGCTGAGGAGCAGCTGAGGGAACTGGGATGCTTAGTGTGGAGAAGAGGATGCTCAGGGCAGACCTTAACTCTCTCTCCAACTCCCTGAAAGGAGGATGGAGTGAGATGCTGGAATCACCATCCCTGCAAGGCTTCAAAACCATCTAGATATGGTGCTTGGAGACATGGTTTAGTGTCCTGAAGGTTGGACTTGATGCTCTTGGAGATCTCTTCCAACCTTTCTGATTCCATCAGTCCATGGTCCCACAGATGCAGGGTGGCTGCCTCCTGCCCATCCCATGATGGAAAGCAGGAGAATGGGGGAATTCCCTCAGGGTTAAGATGTCTGGAGAACTAGGCTCTTGACTTGGTACCCCCCACCTGTGCATCCAGTGGCAGCATCCAGCTGCTCCAGCTCAGCATGCAGGGCACGATGTCTTGATGCATTGCTCCAAACACCTCCAAGGATTTGAGGATGGACTTGGGGAAAACCATCCAACCAAACAACTCCTTTGCCAGCTTTCTCATCCATCTGGACCTTGGCCTTTTCCTCTGGAGCTGGGCCAGCTGGAGGGGAAGATCCCACAGCCTTTCCCAGGCCATTTCAGGGAGCATTGGCTGACCAAGGAAGATCTCCTAGAGATGTGCTGCCAGAATTCTGCTGGAGACAGCTGGAAGCAAGGACAACAGAAGAAAAAGAGTCAATAGAGAGGAAAAGGGAGAGGTTTAGAAAGCAGCAGGGTGAGAGGCTGAGTCAAAGAAGGTTTGCTGATCCCAGCAGCAGGGCCCAAAAGTGCCAAGAGAATCAGTTCTGTGCTAGAGCAAATCCCTAGCTGTCATCTGCCAGCTGCAAAGAGAAGCTCCTGCAGGGACCTTTGAAGCTCTTTTCACACAGAAAGCAGGAAAATACCCTGTCAGGCTGAAGCAAGATGCAGAATGTGATCCTCTAAATCCTGGTGCCTTGGAGCAGAGCCCAGGCAGTTCTGACTTTGGTGGGGTTGGGGTTTTTTGTTGTTGTTTCTGCTGCAGCTCAGCAGTTCAGCAGCATCAGGGTTTGCAGCCCTAGAGCTGCTGCTCCTTGGGCTAAGCACTGCAGGAGAGCTACAAGAGCTGAACTAACTCCCAGCAAGGGACTTGGAGGTTACTAATTATCATTCTCCTAATGCACAGAGGCTTTGCTTTATTTTTTAGGGAGGATACAAGCTGCTAAGCCTTCAGCTCCTGCCACATCTCCCTGGTGTGACAGCAATGAACAGGGAGGTCCCCAGCAGTGCCAATGCCACTGGGCTTGGCTGGGCATTGGAATCATTCAGCTCCCTAAAGGAGAGAGAGGATGCTGAGGGAGAGAGTGCACAGCCAGCAAAGGTAATAACTGGGAGTGAGAAGAGAAGAGAATGTAGTCCCAGAAAGGAGGATGGAGAATTGCTGAGAAGAGGATGTTGTGTCAGTGAGATGATGATGATGCTTAAAACAGAAGAAAAGGGGAGCTAGGAGAAGAGCTGCAGATCATGGAATCATAGTGCTTGGAAAAGCCCTCTGAGCTCATCCAGCCAGCACTGCCATGGCCCCAAGCTCCACAGCTCCATGGCTTTGGAACACTTGCAGGGATGGAGATTCCATCACCTCCCTGGGCCAGTGCCTGAGAACCCTCTGGGGGAAGGAATTCATCCTAATATCCAATCTGAACCTCCCCTGGTGCAACTCGAAGCCATTTCCTCTTGTCTTATCACTTGTTACCTGGCAGAAGAGACCAAGCCTCCTCTCACTCCCATTTCCTTTCAGGGAGTTGGAGAGAGAGCTAAGGTCTCTCCTGAGCATCCTCTTCTCCTGAGCAGTACCATCCCTGCTCAGCAGAACAATCCCAGCCAGCAGGAATGGCTCTGACCTTCCAGAAATCATTGACAGTGTTGGAAGCAGGTTGATGGCCTCAAGTTGTACCAGGGGAGGTTTAGATTGGATATGAGAAGGAATTTCTTCCCTGAAAGGGTTAAAGCTTGGTCCAGGCTGCCCAGGGAGGTGCTGGAGCCACCATCCCTGGAAGGGCTCAAAGAACATCTAGCTGCTCTCCTTAGGGCCATGGCTTAGTGGTATGGCAGTGATAGGGATGCTTGGACTGGATGAGCTTAGAGCTCTCTGCCAACCTTCCTGATTGTGTGATTCCCATGGGATTGCTGCAGTCTCCCATCCCTCTGGCAGTGCTGGTTGCAGAAGGTCCATGGGTTCAGCTGAACCTTGCTGCAAACACTTTTGGGAGCCTAGACCTTTCTTTTGTTCCTCTCTTGGAAGCTCTTTCAAATGAAGCCTCTCTGGGTGCAGAGCAGAGGGTGAGCAAACATCCCCAACTCTTGATTGACTAGAGCAAGGCTTGAAAAGGCACATTATTGTGCCAGGCCACAATGGTCCTTACTGTTTGGCTTAGTAAGTCCCCTGTGTGATGGAAAGCTGCTGACAGCACCAGACTCACAATGCCCCCCACCCTGTGCCCCCCCCCTGCACTTCAGGCACACAAACTCATTGGTATGGATGGGTTCAGCCTCTGCTAGCCAACCAGACACATGCTGATGGCATCTGCTAATTACCACCCAGCCCCTTCCCTTCTTTGGGGGGTTTGGTACCCAGCTGCTGGGAGATGCTGAGGATGCAGCAAGGGTGCTGGGAGGTGGTCAGCATGTCATCTTCACTCTGGGAGTGTGATGTGGGCCAAATTCCTCCTGGGCATCTCAGCAAAGATCTCCTCCCTCTCTACAGCTCCCTGGAAGGAGGTGGTAAGCAAGGTAGGGCTTCTTCTCCCAGGTTACCTGTGATAGGACAAGAGGAAAGGGTTTCCAGTTGCACCAGGAGAGGTTCACACTGGATATTAGGAAGAATTTCTGCCAGCTTGCTTTCTCCATCACTCTGCTTGGTGCTCGTGGTCTTGCACTCCTCTGACAGCCAGAAAAATCAAACCCCAAGCAGTCAACTTTAGCTTTGCAGCTTATTCTCTTAGGAAGGGGGTTTAGGAGTTATGTTTCCCCCCTGAATTTTCAGACAGAACCACATCAGCATCATCTGAGGCAGGTCTCTGGGTTGACAAAGAAAGAGATCCCCAAGGAGTTTATGGATTTGTCACCCCAGCTCTAAATCTCTGAGAAGGATCCTTCCAGACCATAATGAGAGATTGTGTCTGTCCTTGGGTGCCTGTAGGAGGGAATATGAGTCCTGTGTGACAAGCCTGGGGTCAGGACTTGTTGGGCAGTGCTGAGGGCTGGCTTCAAGTGTGAGAGCATCACTCCAAACACTAGCTTGAGCAACTAGAACCGCTAAGGCTGGGAGATATCTCTCAGATGCTCATGTCCAGCCATCACTCTCTCACCCCCATGTCCCTAAAGTAGCACAGCTAGATGGTTTTTAAGCCCCTGCAGAGATGCTGAGTCCAACACTGCCCTGGGCAGCCTGGACCAAGCTCTAACAACCCTTTCAGGGGAGAAATTCCTCCTCTTAGCCAAGCTCAGTCCTTGCTGCACACCACAGTATCCAAGCCTCTGCTGGCTTTGCTTGTAGCTCTTGCTCTTGTTCCAGACTCCCAGATGTCCTTGTGTTGCCCAGCAAGCCTTGGGAGGTTGTGCTGCTGCACATCCTGCACTAACTGGGCTGTGCACTGGTGCTAATGCTGTTCAGAGCCCTGAGCACAGGGAGCATGGGCCACTTGTTCTTTTCCTCATTCACTCAAGCACTAAGCAGGCAGGAGCCTGCTCCAGAGGGCAGCCCAGCTAATGACTTAGCTGCCTGCACACAGTTCTCTGCCTTCACCTCTAAGTATGGTTTTTTTTTCCTTGCTGTTTGTAACTCATTGGAACAAAAAAAAGGAAACAACCCCCCCCCCCCAAAAAATCTTGTTCTGCCAGCTGCTTGTGTAATTCCTCTTGTCTACTAGCTCCTCCTGCTCTTTTAAATCATCTGGCATTCCTTTTGGGCTCTCCCATCCTCAGCTGACATTCTTGACCCCAAACTGGGAGATGCCATTAGCTCTCTGCTTCGCTGCCTCTCCCAGCCCTTACTCCAAGCTTAGCTAAACCCACCCTCCCTCCTAGCTCTGATGTTTCCTTGCTCACAACACTTTACTTGGAGCCTTGAAGCAAGCAGGGATGGGATTTGCAGGGAAGGCACTGACTGCTCAGAGTGAAGCTGCATCCCAGCTCCAGCGATGGTGACAAGTTCTTCACATCACTCAGCTCTTCTCATTTCTGAAGCACTCCAAGCTCCCTTCACCTGCTCTTTTCTGAAGGACTAGAGCTAGTTTCTCTAGTTTTTCTGGAGGAGAAGTTAAATGAATCTATTTATTATCTGTGTTAAATAAAGCCTAGAAGAGTTTCCCCATTCCTCCTCAGTGTGTCGATATTTACACCTCTTACCCAGCCCAGAGGGTGGAGGTCTGTCTCCTGTCTTAAACCACACAGAAGAAGGCCATGAGGTTAAACAACTTTGCTCACCACCTTCTTGTCCCTCCAGAGCTGCTTACTAAAAAAACAAACAACCCCCAAAATGGGGAAATTCAGTTTTATCAGAGCTGTAGAGCACTTGAAAGTGGAGTACTAAGAGAATAGAGGAGGACATCTTAATAACAGCTATAATGATCATTAACCATGAAATGGGAAAGGCTGTAAATACCTCATTTAGATGCCAAAAAAGGGTTGGAAACCTCCCCTGAGAAAGAGAAGCAGCTCCTGGTGCTGTTTGGCACAAAGGGGACATAAGTTACAGAAGACCTGGCATGAGGAATTTGTGCTGTGGCCATTGCACCTAACTCTCCACTCGTGGCCTGCTTGGGGAATGAGACGTGGCCCAGGAGCTGGAGAGAAGCCAGGAAAAGGCCATTTCGTGGTAGCACATTCAAAACAACATTTGCAAACCAAATCCAGCCCAAAAAGCACTGGATTAGTTCTCCCTCCCTCTAGCAATGTTGACCAAGCCTTGCTTGGGCTGTCTGTGAAGAGCAAGTCACAGCCTTGCCAGGGCACCCTGGGCTGTGCTTTGTGAAAATCCTGCTGCCCATAAAGATGCTTCCCAACCCACCCCCCCCATCCTAAAAAGCTGGGAGACCTCCCAGCAGGCTGAATGCATGGTTAATCCCATGGGAAGCTTTCTATTCCCTGCTGTTTCAGCAGGCAGCCAGGCAACAACACAGCGGTTGTGCGGACGCAAGCGTTTTCCCTGCCCCTTTGCCTCTCAGTCAGAAAGGATGGAGGACAAACTCCTCAGCAAGGAGCTTGGATGTGGATGGATGTGGCTCTGCTGGCCTCCAGGAGAAGGTCTGCAGAGGGGCAATGGAGGGAGCTAGGTGCTTGTGCATCAAAGCTGGATGTGGCCCTGTGCTTTTGGTTTGAGGCAGTGCCAGGGTTAAGCTATGCAGGACCACAAGGAACATTGGATGTTGCTATCCCAAGGACCAGCCACAAAGGCCTGGCCAAGGCTGGACACCTTGCTTTGCCATGGCAAAGGGGAAAGAAAACAGTAGGAAGGAGCCTGGATGGAAAGATGAGGTTGGAAGAGACCTCTAAGCCCATCAAGTCCAACCATCAACCTATCACCTCCATGCCACTAAACCATGTCCCATCTCTAGGCTTCTTCAACTCCTCCAGGGATGGGGACTCCATCAGCTCCCTGGGCAGTGCCTGAGAAGCCTTTCAGGGAAGAAATTCTTCCTAATATCCAATGTGAGACATCCCCTTCCCCTCCTCTTGCTTGAGCACAGCCCTCTGCCATGGTTACAGGTGCATTTTGGCCATGCCTGGAGCTCTGGGGAAGCTGCACTGCATCTTTTAGATAGAAGATGTTTCCAAGAGAAGGAGCCTGTCAGAGGAGGGGAAGAAATGGCTTTGTAACTCCAAATAAGTCCATGCAAACAGGGATGATTGCCAGTGATTACTCCCAGAGCTATGCTTCCCAGACCCACCACATTCCCATCCCGTGAGGTTTGCTCTTCTCTCCAGGCTGACTGCAGCCATTATCCAGCAGATATTGGGGAATTGCACCACTAGGCACTGGAAATGAGCTTCCTCTGGGATTCCTTCTGAAGCCTCAGAGGAGCAGAGGTTGAGGACATGTCACATCATCTCAGGATGGATGTGGTTGGAAAGGACCTCTGGGGGTCATCTAGTCCAAGTGACTTGTTCAAACAGGCTCTGCTGCTCATCTCCCAACTGCAGCCTCAAATCCCAGCAGTGGGAATAGTTCCTGGGGAGAGCTGGCTTGCCAGAGGGAAGGGGAGAAGGCTTCTCAGAAGATGTGCTCAGGTTGATGCTGCCAGCTCACCCTTCACCTCAGCAGAGAGCTGATGGCAAGACCTCCCTGTAATATTCCACCAAAGAATTCCTGATGATTTGGCCTTTGGGTGGACAAAGTGATCCTTCCCCTAACTCCTTAAGGCACAGAAAGCATTGAAGCTGCCTTCAGCCTTGAAGGTAGCACGATGGAAGCATGAAAGCCAATTGCAAACCTTATTAAGTCTTGAAAGCCTTGAAGCCATTTTGAAGTAGGGCTGATTTCCATGGGAAAGGTGGAATGTTGGAAGACACTTTGGAGGCAGAGCCCCCCCTCTCAGGTAGGCCAATGTTTCATAGACAGCCTTAGCTGGTCACTCCATCACCTCCCTGGGCAGCAGCAGGACAGGAGCTTCTAGGAAACCAAACTTCAATCAAACTCCTTGCTGTCCTCTGTGAATCCAGACAGCTAAGAGGTGCAGGACACTAGGGCAGTGCTGGAATCATCATCCCTGGAGGGGTTTAAGAGATATTGAGATGCTCTCCTTAGAGCCATGGGTTAGTATCCTGAGGGTGATAGGGATGCTTGGGCTTGATGAGCATAGAGGTCTCTTCCAATCTCATTTTTTTCCCCTTCCACTCAATCTCAGCCCGTTAGCCTGCACCATAAAAGGTTCATGCAAGCATAACCAAGCAAGTTTGAATGCTTTCCACTTCCCTGCCTCTGCATGTGACCTCTTGCTAGCTGCTCTTTGCAGCTCTGCATGCCTCCAGTGTGGGCTCAGCAAAGGGAGCCAGTGACAATGACAAGCAGGAGAAGACAGAAGCCACAGGGAGATTGCTGTGGCTCTAACAAAGTTCTCCACTCCATTTTGGGATGAAGTGGCTCATTAGGCTGCTTTTTCATGGTGACATCCCATGGGTGGTAGATCTGAAGAGAGGATGCTGCCTTGTTCCCCCCATGTCAGTGCAGAACACTCCTGCTCTCCACACCACAGCTGGGTAGCCAAAGGGCACCCCTATCCTGATGAAAGGAGCCAGGTAGCTCTTTGCCTCAGCCCTGTGGGATAATCCAGCCCAAAAAAGGGAATGGAAAAGTTGAGGAGCTTCTTGAAGAGCTCTGTGCCCAAACTTAGCTTGTGCAAGAGGAATCTGCAGCTGAGCAAGCACTGCCTGCTGCTCAGCTCTCTCCTCCTTACCTACCCAGGAGGAGCCCAGCAGGAGCACAGACTGCACCTGACAAACCAAAAGGGAATTGCCACTGGATGCTGGAAATCTCTACTAGGCTTGGCTAGGGATGGTGGAGCTGGGGAGCCAAGAGAGATGCCAAGGAGCAGAGGGGAGAGGGTTAGCTAGCTGCACTGCTGCTCCTGATGTGCTGCTGATCTCTGCTGCCTCATGGGCCTGCTTGGAATTGCTGCTGAGGGCACCCAGCTGGGATGCACAGGGTTAGTCCCTTGTGTGTTTCCTGGGCTCAACTTAGAATCCTAGCACGGTTTGGGTTGGAAGGGAGCTCTGGAGCTCATCTAGTCCAACCCCCCTGCAGTGGCCAGGGACATCCCCAACTAGAGCAGCTTGCCCAGAGCCCTGGCAAGCCTCACCTGCAATGCCTCCAGGGATGGGAACTCAACCACCTCCCTGGGCAACCTGGGCCAGTGTTCCACCACCCTCGTGGGGAGCAACTTCTTTCTAATGTCCAGTTGAAATCTACTCTTCTCCAGTTTAAAACCATTGCCCCTTGNTCATAGTGTTTCTCCTGCTGGAGCACTTCTCCAGCTTCCCCAGGTCCCTGTGCATGGTGATCTTTCTCCAGAGCTTATTGACAGCATTCTCTGACCTAGTGCCCCTGGTGACCTGAGTGATGAGGCAAGCTGTGCCTCTGGATCCAAAGCTGGCAAACCCCTCCAGCTGCACTCTGAACCACTGCCCACCACCCTTCAACCCTGGCAACCCAGCCAGGTTTCCCACCCACCTTAGACCCAAATCCTGATAAATAGAGGAGTCCCTATCAAGCATGAACTTCACAGATGAGGTCAGGAGTTCAAACTGTAGCTGCTTTTCCTCTTGAATGCTGCTATCTCTCTTCTCCCTCACTATTTGGCTATGCAAACCCATTCAAAGTGCTGACCCCAGGAGAAAGAGCAAATGTCATCAGAGACACCACAGAGACTATCCAGCTGGCTTCTGCACCAATCATTCTGTCTGATGAGGAGGTATCCATCATATTCCATGGATTACAGCTCAAAGGCCCTGAGCTGATCCTTTGTGCCCTCTCCTTGATTCCTTGACCCAGACAAGATTGCTGGTGCCCCAGGACACCTCTGCTTGTCTTGGCTGATTGGCAAGAGAGGTTTGCAATGAGATTCAGCAAGCATGCAGGGATGGAAAGCATGGGCCATGCACTCTTGCTGCATTGCTGATCCCTTGCAGAGAGCAGGAGCTCATCTCTGGAGCATCTTCTTCCCAGCTCCCAGCAGAGCTCTTGAATGCACTCTGCTTGCTGAAGCCATTAGAGTCATTATTCTAATGACCTGGGCAGCTCTGTTGTGCTCTGTGATGCTACACAAAGGGAATATTGTTGTGTGACCCCCAAAGCTTGCATTCTTAATCAA
Source organism: Bucco capensis (assembly GCA_013396975.1). Taxonomy (NCBI): domain Eukaryota; kingdom Metazoa; phylum Chordata; class Aves; order Piciformes; family Bucconidae; genus Bucco; species Bucco capensis. The sequence continues at coordinate 26,768 of VWZO01022965.1, forward strand.
AGGAGGAAAGCACTCAGGCACCTAACAAATTGCCTGAGTTAGGGAGTGCTCCCTAAATGAGCAGAGCATCCTTGGTGAGGACAATCTCTGTGGGGGAAAAGTGGTGTTTTCCTCTCAATCCTCACTCCCTGTATCCCTGCAGAGTGGAGTGTGGGAAGGCTGAGCATCTAACAGGCAGGAATTCCTCTGGAATATAGGGATTGATGAGCTTGGCATTTTCCTTGACAGCATTAGAAGCATCAGGCAAGTTCTGGGCAGTTAATTTGTTCCTTTCTACTGTATCCTGAGAGGGAACAAAGAGATGTTAAGTGCTTGAATTGTCTCACAAATCCAATGTGCTGTGGGGTGCAAATCTCAGGAATCTTCACAATAATGTAAATAAATTCCATTTTCTATCTCCTTCATGAGGTTTCCTGCTGGCAGCACCCAAAATAAATCTGAGCTCTGGCATAACAGAGAGAAATGTCTCTTTAGGAAGGGATTTTTTGGGGGGGAGGGTTTCATTTCATCAATAAGATGCCTTTCAATGGAAATCTTGTCAGGATATAACCACCTATCCAAGTGGATGTATGGCTGCCTGCTTCTTAATATCCACAGAGCAGAGCAAAGCTGGGAGCTGAACGACAACTGAGAGGCTTCAGATGGCCCAAATATTCCATGGTCCCTGTGCAGAGGACATTGCCAGTGCTGGCATGGCATGGCTAGCAAGTCACTGTCACTCTTTTCTTTAGCAGAAGCAGCTCTTAGGGAATATATTGTATTTTTTCCCTGTTATTTTGGGGTTGTGGCTGAGGTGATGCTAGTCCCCACTGAGGCAGCAGCCTCTTGGCTTGGGGTTCAAACAAGCTTAGACTAAATTAGATGGCTTGGCCCAAGAGATGGATCTAGTGCTTTTGTGCTGGATGTCCAACCTTCCTGCTGCTGCTTTTTGTCACCTCTAGAGCTCTTCAGAGACAATACTGCTCCCTTGTTTATTGTGGCTACTTAGGGATGCTCAGCTTGGCTTCTTGCAGTTCTTCTGCTCCATGGGTAGTGATTATTCCCAATAAAGAGCCATGGTAGGACAGCCCTGACCCTGACCTGCTGAGATTGATGCTCAGCATGCAGAAAGATCTGTCTTTTAATTGCTTGACCTTCTCTTTATCTTCTTCTACCACCTTTTGCTACTCTGGGGTACAAGACTAATATTTCCTGTGGTTTTAACCCAAGAAACAGGTTAGAGCCACAGAGGCCCCAGCTTCTTCCTCCATGCAGGAGGCAAGCAGGCTAACTAGCTGCTGTGCAAATGAGCTGCAAGGTCACCTCCAGAGCTGGGAATGGCTTTTGTGCTCCATAAAGCTCCAAGCTCCTCTCCTATTTTCTCCTTATTGGGCCAATCTACATCCCTTGTTCCTCTAGATCCTAGAGAGTTGACTTCACTCTATCTTCAGGCTCAATGGAAGGAAAGATTTGGGTGCAGAATCTTGAGGTATCACCCCAAAAATGGAGGTGACAGGGGTGAGGAGCACACTGCAGGTTAAAGATCAATGCTCCCCAGGGATAGAATCAGCTCCTTGGGGAAGCAAAGGCAAGAGTTCAGATCTTTTCAGGCTTAAGAATCTACTTCTTGTTTACTCCTCTGAGTGTTTCACAGCTTCCTAAAACATGAGATGTATTTTTTTCTTAGCTCTTTCCAAGAAAGGAAAGACCTTGATAAGAATAAATCAGTGAGAACAGACTGAGGCCCAGGTGCCATGTGCTCTCAGACTGAGCCTTTGCTGCTGGGAGCTGGGTGCTGGCTCAGGGTGCCACAGCCTGGAGGATGTTTGAAAGCATGGATTGAATCCTAAGGAGATCAGCAGTGTGCTGCCAATGGCTCTGCTAATATCCTTATGCAAAACCTGCCCAAGGCATGCAGGCAATGTTAATGGTTAGCTCCAGCAGGTATGGAAGAGTGGGAGCTCTTCTCAAGCTTAAGCATCTCCTTAGGGAAGGGACAAAGGGGTGGAGATGCTCCTAGATTCATTCTAGATTCTCCTAGAATCATTGAATCCTCAAGGTTGGAAGAGACCTCTGAGATCCTCCAGGCTAACCATCCAAGCCAACAGCACTGGGACACTAACCTAGATGTGTTCTGAACCCCTCCAGGGATACTCACTCCACCAGAACAATGCCTGGGAACCCTCTGGGGGAAGGAATTCTTCCTAATATCCAATCTAAACCTCCCCAAGATGCCATTTCCTCTTGGAGAAGAAACCTAGCCCATCTCCCTCCAACCTCCTTGTAGGGAGTAGTAGAGAGATCAGTTCTCCCTTGAGCCTCCTCTTCTCCAGACTGCTTCCATCCCAGTGTTGGATTGTCTCCCTGAGGATTGTGGAGCTTTTTCTGCTCTGGAGGAGTTGGAGGTGAGGTCCATTCCTGACTCTCTGGCATGAGGGTGAGAGGATGGTGGTTGGACTGGATGATCTTACAGACCTCTTCCAAGCTTCAGGCCTCTTGGGCATTGCTCATTCAGTTTGTCCTTCTGCAGACAGCCAGCAAAAATCCCTCATGAGGAGTCAGCTGCAGCTAACACCAAGGATGCTGTGGAACAAAGACAAAAGATGCTGTGGTACCAAAGGCTTCTCCTGCTAGGCTGTTTCAGAGCACAGCCCACTGCAACCATTGCTTTGCAGAGGTGACAAATCATCCCAAGAGCTCTTCTTTGTCTCTTGGCATTGCTTCCATGAAGATGATTCACTCTGGACAGCTAGATGCCATCAGTGTTGTGTCAGCTTTGACTGCCTAAAGTGGTTTTCCATATGTGATAGTGGCTGAGCTGTATAAAAAATAAAGAAAATCTTGCTTTCCTTCTTCTTTATGACATTGGCCAAGATCCAAAGGAGCAGAGTACATGTGTAAGTCATTACCCTCCCCCTGAGCTCCCTTCCCTCCCTTCTCCAAGCATGGAATGTTACTGTATTTCAATATAATACAGAAATAAACACATCTGAGTAGAAATCAGACAGGACTCAAAGGCCAAACAGGCTAAAGGGAGTCTGTTGGACCTAAAAAACTCCAGAGTTCAAGGTCTATCCAGGCAGGGCTCAAGGGCTATCCATGTCCTCCAAGCCTGCACATGGCCAGGTGTCCAGTTCCAGTTTCAGGGATGTCTGGAATGGTTTAGTGCCATGGGGATGATGGCTGGGCTGGATGAGCTTAGAGGTCTCGGAATGGTTCTGTGTGCTCTGTGATGCTCCTTGCTGCTGCATCCCAAAGCTCAGCACACACAGCATGGTCCTCAAAGCCTCTTGAAGGCTAAATATAGACCTTGAGCATTCCTGTCCCCATCCCAGTGGCTTCAGGCACTTCTTGTCTTCTCATGGACACAAGTAGAAGCTTGATGCTCAGCCTCATCTCATCCATCTCTTCTCACTATCTGCTCCAAGATGCCATCCCAAATCAGGAGGGAAATGGGCAAGCAGAGGATGGAAGCTGGAAGGAGAGGCTCTGGAAGGGGACAATTCCCTTCTTTGAGATGTAAGAGGCAATATAAGCTTAAACTAAACCCCCATAAGTTGAATGAGAAGCACTGAGGTGTTAACCCTGTGAGCCTGAGCCTTCCTAAGATGCAATGCAGTGCTCTGTTGACCTCAGGTGGGTTGGTTTTCCTTCTGCAGGAGGCACATCCTCATCAGCCCCTGGATTGTTTGCTAATGCCACATTGGATTGTGTTTGAAGTGGGGGCAAAAAAAAAATCCTCTTTGCTGTCAGATTAGTGTTTTTCCCTCTTTGTAGGCATCTAATAGACTATTAGTATTAATGATGGGGTGGATGGGTTCTTTCATATTGACATAAAGCCAGGCAAAGGGTAAGAGAAAGAGAAAAGAAATGGAAAAGAAACAGAAATCCATCTCTATGAAGGTTACTTGTGTAGCAGCAGCATCAATCTGTCTCCAAAACCCTGTCTCTCTGTCTGATTTCCCTCTAGGTTTGCTCTTTGGTGCCTCAGTGAGCATCTAAAATAATGATTCCTCTTTCTTTTCCCTTTTGCTTGTCTAGCAAAAACACCTCACAGTTTCCCTTCTAGTTGCAGAAGTGGAATTCCCACGAAATACTCTTTTTTAGGCTGCTGTGCAGTGACCCAAATAGCAGACACAGAAGGGCTGTGAGGAGAGCTGCATCCTTTGGCATGCAGCAAGCCATAAATCATCAGCTAGATGATTTACTAGACCCCTAGAAGTGGTCACTGGGAAGAACTGGAGAGTTTCTTGATAGCAGAATAGCTAAATCCATAAAGATGAGGAGGATGAAGGAGTGGGATGATGTGCATGGGACTGGGATGCTGCTCAAGAAGCACTTGGGCTATGTCAGCTAGCACCAGAGAGTTGATGAGGGAAGAATCTCCTGCACAAGAAACCAATCAGAAGAGGCTCTCCATGAGCAATCCCAAGAAAAGCACTTGTGTGGAGGATCCAAATGGCTAAAGCAGAGCTAAAAATGAAGGCCATGCCTCCTCTCCCTCAGCTGCTTCAGCTCCAGCTGCAGTGGGCAAAGCAGAAGCTCTTCTCCACATGACAAAAGCAAGTGGAGATTATTGAGAGAAAATGATTGTAGGGTGAGTTCTGCCTGCATTGAGCTTACTTCTTGGAGAGGAAGGAGTTGTTAGCAAGCAAATGTTCCAAAGCAATGTGACAGAGAGGAGTCCTGGAGGAGCTGAAGGCTTCCTAGGAGCAAAGAGACCTTTGGCCATCAAATCTGCAGTCCTGAGACAGGAAAGCCAAATTCCTTCCTGGCAAGGAAGGAGTTAATGCAGGAAGTCTGGGATTTTAAGAGAAGGTAATTGGGCTTTAAATCACAGAATCCTGAAGGTTGGAAGAGACCTCTCAGCTCCTCAAGTCCAACCATTGCCATGATGGATCAGCACAGCAGAAGGGGAGCTCTGCCCTGTGTCCCACCAGGAGGATTGGGGACAGCTGGACTTGGCCAAGGAAGCCTCAGGGACAAAGGGGAAAAGAGATGAAAAAGCTTGATGCTTTCCTTACCAGCATTTGGGCTTTAGAGAGGAGAAGGCCAAAAGCTGAAATGCCTGGTGAGCAGCTAGCTGCACATCACCTGGGACCCTGCCAGCTGCAGCCACTTCATCTAGGGCCACAGGAAAACCCTCCCAGCTAGCAGGACAGGCTGGCAGGATCCAGAGCACAGGAAGGATGAGCAAATCTTCCATCCTAACTCCGTTGAGCTAATGAGGCAAAGCAGCTCATCTCCAGCCTTCAGAGTGCTTGCTCCTCCTGCTCAGGCTCTGAAGCAATTGCTCTGGCAGAGGTCACCAGGGAAGCTCAGAGAGGTGAAATGCCTTTGCCAGGGCTGGAGGATGGAGAGGGATCATGCAGCAGAACAGTTAGGAGGCAGGAAAGGAATGTGAGCCATGGGATGCTGCTCAGAGCCCTGCACTGCCAGCTGCCTGCTCCCCATGCTGGGCAGAAGAAAGAGGACAGTGTTGCTTCAAGTGTCTTGGGCCATCTTCAGATTGCTTTCCAAGCCACAGTGGAGCTCAGGGCTTTGCTGGCTGCTTGCAAGGAGTTCCTAAAGACTAAGCAGCCCCTGAGAGGTCTGAACTCTTTGTTTCTGTGTGCCAGGAATGGGGATGGAGCTTTGGGAACATGGACTGGAAGAGGGCTAGATGTGTTCGGGCTGCAAGGGAAGCTCCAGCAAGTTGGAGATGTTGGGGAGGATGAGCTGCTTGTGTCACACCAGAGCCTCAGGCATGGATCCAGGGAAGCAGCCAGGGCACAGCAAGGAGAAGGAGACTTACACTGAGCTTGTGGCAAAGAGAGGGGGAAAGAAGCTCAGTTTGAAAAATCTCTTCTTCCTTTCCTGTTGCACTTGAGGTGCAAGAGGGAGAGGGAGAGGATGCCTTTGACTTCTCTCTCAGTACAGCTTTGCCTTCTTTCTTCTCTGGCATGTCCCAAGAATGCTTTTATTTACTCTGACACCTTTTATTTATTTATTTGCTTTTATTTCTTGAGTAAAGGTAAAGGTGAGTGGCTTTCCTCTCTGCAGGGAGCCCAGCTGCATGGAAGGGAGCACAGGGAACCTGCCAGCAGCTCCTTGAGCATCCACTGGAGCTTTCTCCCTTCTCCAGCTGTCACAGAGCTCCACCAATGGCCTGGTCTCCCTAGAAGATTCAGGTGGGTTGGATAAGCCACAGGAAGAGTGTAAAAGCTTCCCTGAAGGGCTTTGGCTTCCTTTGCTGGCTGAGGAGGTGCTAGAGGGAAATGTCTGCTTGCATGGGGCTGATGCTTTCCCTGACATCTTTTGCCCAGCTGAGTTGTCTGTGCAGCACTTGAGAAGGATGAAGGAGATGTGGCACAGTGCAGAGCACATCCTCAGGAGGCCTGAGAGTGTTTGCAGCCAAGCTAAGGCTTGAAATGCAGCATCCCAAAGAGAACAGGGTGAGTAAATCCCTTTGGATGCCTTCAGTAACATTTAGGGCTTGCTCCTCCTGGTTTCTGGCTGGAGTGCAATTCTCTGCAGAGCTGACAAGGCAAGGACTGGTCTGGTCCAAGAGCTTCTGCTGCTGCTGGTGCCAGGAGAGAGCTTAGGCCAGGTAGGAAGACAACTGGGCTGAAGAGAGGATTACTTAGACTTGTGGAGTGTGGGTGTCAGAGGAAAGCAAACTGCAGCCTGACTCCAGCCCAGGGATGCCTCATCCTTCAGCTTTGTGGTCAGGCATCATGTGTGAGCAAGTGGGCAAGCAGGCTCCAGCATGAACCACTGGCTTGGCCCACTCTGCCTACAGGGTCACCTAACAGCACCTCAAAACCACCCTGAGCTTTCCCTTCTCATGTTGTCCTGCCTCCTTTGCTTTCCATCCCTGCAGAGCTCAGGCTCTCTAGGTTTCTCAGCTCCTTATCTCCCTCCCTGGAGGTGGAGGCAGAGCCTGGTGGCACTGACAGCATTGGGGCTTGATCTGCAAGGAGAACCTTCTGCTCTGCTTGAGAAGAGCACAGCACTAACTCGTCCACAAGCCCCAGGGTTTGCAGAAATGGTCAGCAGAAAACTGGGAAGCAGCCTGGCTGCCAGAGGAAAGCCTCATCCCTCTGCAGAGTGCAGCTGGCACCTCAGAGGCTGCTTCTGCTTCCAGGCTGGGGCTCTGGGAGATGGATGCAGGGCAGGTGAGGTTACAGAGGATGACTGGGGCTGGGCAGCCAGTTTAGAGGTGTGCAGAGGAGCAAGTGCTGCCTGAAGGAGTTAGTTGACCTTGGAACCAGACATGAGCCCTGGGCTCTGCCTGAGGCCACAAAGCTGTTTCCATCATATTCTGGGGATGCTGGGAGGTTGAACTGGGGCAAGTTCAGACTATTCCATAGTTACCTTGTCTCTGGCATTCCCTAGGCATGGGAATCCTCTCTTTTCCCCTTGGAGAGGGATTGTTCTAGCTCAAGCCCATCTTGATGCACAGCTGCATGTCCTGACTACCCCTTAGCCACTACAAAGAGTGGGTAAAGGCTGGGCTTGAAACCAGCAGTGCTTTATCTCTTGAAATACTCCTTCCCATCTCTCCTCACCTCTCCCACCTCTTTCTTTGCTGGCTTCAAGGTGAAGAGTGAAGGGCAAACTCCTTTGGTGTTAGGTATGGTAGGCTGGAGAGCAACAGCTTCCTTTATTCCCAAAACCTAGCAGTTCTCCTATGTATTCAGTGACTGTTTCTTGGACTGGAGTGATCTACAATGCATCTTGACCTCCCATTCCTTGTTGTCTCCATGCCAGCCTTCACTGGTGAGATGATTTGCCTGTACTTGGGTAGCAGAGAGCATGTTCTCAGCTCTTGGCTCCCCTGGTGACTCTCAGAGGATGTGACACAAAGAAATGATGACCTCTCTCTATTTTGTCTGCAGAAGCTTCCCAGATCCATCCATGGAAAGCCAAGCTGGGAATCCAATAACCTTTCTGTTTCCTAAGTTGCAGCCTGAAGAGGCAGAGGAGGAGGAAACCACTGTCAATAAATGGCAAGCTAAAAATAGGCAGAGCAAGAGCCTCAGCAGAGCTCTGGAAAGAGTCTGAAGGTGGAAGTAAGAGTTATTTATAAGGTTGGGAATGGAGAGGGGCACAAAGAGGTCAGCAGAAGACTCTGTTTACATAGTTTGGCTTCCAGAAATGACTTTACAGTGCACACAGCATCATTAGGGAAGTGTTTCTGCTCCAGTCCTGAGGCCCAGCTCCTTCTTGTGCCTACAGGAGCCTGGCTATTCCCAGGGCACAATCCAGGAGCTGCAACTCCTCTCTCCAGAGCACAGATTCTTACTTGAAGGTAAGTGTTTTGTAAAAGCAATTGTTGGAGGCTGAAAGCAGGTGAAGATGCCTCCATAGGCATGGTCCTAGTTGGTTGGGAGGGAGGGAGGTAGAGTTATAGGTGCATCTCTGGGGTGGAGAAGAGCAAGGAGGCTAGGGAGGGCTCTAGAGAGTAAGTGTGGTGAGGAGAAGATGAGGGATTGGTTAGTGTGGAGAAGAGGATGCTCAGGGCAGACCTTAGCTCTCTCTACAACTCCCTGCAAGGAGCTTGGAGTGAGATGGGGTAGATCTCTTCTCCAGGGTTAACAGAGAGAGGACAAGAGGAAATGGCTTCAAGTTGCACCAGGGGAGGTTTAGATTGGATAAGGAAGGGTTGTTCAGGCTTGTCCCAGGCTGCCCAGGGAGGTGCTGGAGTCTCCATCCCTGCAGGGGTTGAAAGAACACCTAGATGTGTTCCTTAGTGCCATGGTTTAGTGGCATGAGGGTGATAGGGTGATGCTTGGACTTGATGAGCTTAGAGGTCTCTGCCAGCCTTCCTGATTCTGTGATTCCGAGTCATCTTCTCCAACCTGACCTGCAAAGGAGGGAGTTTCCTAAGTGAGTTAGCTAGGATGCATCCAGACCTCTCCCCCACCCAGGTGAGCTCTGAGGGTTGGTGTGGCCTTAGCCCATGTCCCCTTCAGCAAGCAGTGCAGTGCAACAGGAGCAGGGTGAGAGAGGGACAAGGGATGCTAAAGCTTGAGGGCAATGCTTTTAGAGATGGGGTGTAATTTTGGGGGTTGGACTCCATGCTCCTTGTGGGTCCTTTCCAACTTGATCATTGTGTGATCCTGGTTCCACCACAGCCCTTAGTCTCCCTGCAGTCTCATCCCCTCAGCACACCAGCTGTGTCCCTAGGGCACAGCTTTGGCCTTAGTTTCATGACCAAGGGACCCAGCTGGTGCCTCCTAAACCACTCCAGGATGTGCAGCACAGCTTGGCAAGTGGAGATGCATTTCAGAAGCACTCTTCCAGTGCAAATCAAACCCCCCAGAACCAGCCCAGGTCATTGGTTGCACCTAGGAGCATGGCCCAAAGCCTGGCCCTGCATGCCATGCATGCGTCAAGCTCTCTGCCATCAAGCAGGGAAGGCCAAGCCTGTCCCATGAACTGCTAATGAAGAAGCTGGAAAGGGACCAGGTTGTTTTTTTGGCTTTCTTCTGAGAAGGAGCTCAGTGTAAGTAGATAGGAAGGCAAAGGTGAGCAGGTCATGCCTGCTTTTGGCAGCCCCAGGCCACAGCTCTTTCCACTGGGGCTGGATCCCAGCCTGTCTCAGCCAGCCAGGAGCTGCAGGAAACAACCACACTTGGCTGGTGTCCATCAGGGACAGGGCCATGTGCAGCTTCACCCCATCCCACATCCCCTCAGTAACAGGATCCCAGTATGTCAGGGGTTGGCAGGGCCCTAGAGAGATCATCTAGTGCAACCCCCCTGCCAGAGCAGGAGCACCTAGACCAGCTCACACAGCAATGTGTCCAGGCAGCTCTGCAATGGCTCCAGACAAGGAGACTCCACAGGCTCCTGGGCAGCCTGGGCCAGTGCTCTGGCACCTGAACTGCAAACAAGTTGCTCCTCAGCTTAATACTAAACCTGCTGTGCTCCAACTTGCTCCCATTCCCTCTTGGCCTACCATTGGATGCCATTGAGCAGAGCCTGGCTCTCTCCTCCTCACACTCACCCTTCCCATATTTCTAAGCATTGCTGAGGTCTCCTCTCAGTCTCCTCTTGTCCAGGCTGCAGAGACCCAGCTCTCTCAGCCTGTCCTCCTAGGGCACATGCTCCACTCCTTTCAGGAGCTTGCTGGCCCTGGGCTGGACTCTCTCCAGCAGCTCCCTAGCCTTCTGGAGCTGAGGGGCCCACAACTGGACACAGCATTCCAGGGGAGGCCTCCCCAGGGCACAGGAGAGGGGAGAAGAACCTCTCTGGCTCTGCTGGCCACGCTCCTCTTCATGCATCCTAGGATGCCATTGGCCTCTTGGCCACAAGGGCACATTGCTGCCTCATGGGCATCCTCCTAGCCACCAGCACTCCGAGAGCTTTTTCCCCAGGGCTCTTCTCCAACACATCAGTTCCCAGGCTGGACTGATCCATGGGCTTGTTCTTTCCCACATGCAGTACTTTACACTTCCCCTTGTTCAATGTCATTCAGTCTCTCCCTGCCCATGTGTCTAGCCTGTCCAGGTCACTCTGGATGGCAGCACAGCTCCTGGTGTGCCAGCCACTGCTCCAAGCTTGGCATCATCTGCAAGCAAGCAATGTCTGAAACATCAAGAAGAGCTTGGAGAGGCTGATGGTTTGGAGACCAGGAGGTGTGCTTAGCCCCTGGCAGAGCAGCTGGAAGCTGGATATGCTCTGCAGGACTGAAAGCTCTGGAAATGGCCTCTGTGAACTCTGTGGCCTCTACAAAGCCCTGGAGCTAAGGTCAGAGGTGGGGTTAGTGCTGAGGTACATCACCTGATGCTTGGCTGAGAGAAACAAAGGGTTGGGAAATTGCCACCTCATTAATGAGCAAAACTGTTTAGCCCAAGTTTCAGGGAACATAAATGGGATCAGTGAATAAATCCTCCCCAAAGATGTCTGTATTTTACCCTGTACAGGCCAAGAGCTAAAAGGAAAGGAGCCTGGGACATAAAGTGACTTACTGAAAGGCACACAACAGACCTACTGCCTTGCTTTTGGCATGTAAGCCCATCTGTGAGGCACTTGTCTCTCCCCTTTTATTGCAGAAGGAGCCTTCATGGGAGGAATTGAAGGCAACTGAGCCTCTCCTAAGACACTATCGAATGCCTTTATTAGTGATATTATAATGCTATTAATCCCCACTCACTCTGGGATGAGGATTTGGCCTCCACTGGAGCATGTTGGCACTTCATCCTCTGAGCTCTACCAACCATCCACCAGCACTGTAACAAGCTCCTCAAAGGAAAATGCTGTTGAACAGGAAAATGAAGCTCTGGAAGAATGCATGGCAAAATGAGAATTAGCCCCAGAATGAAGCCATTCTGACAAGGACCTTTTCTGGCTGTAAATTCTGCCTTGCAACAGAAATCTGCCTAATTAAGAGTTATTTGCAGCTCAGGCCCTTGCTGGAGTTGTGTGATGCCATCATTGCCAAGCTGTCTGCAAAGGGCTGGTTGTGCTAGCTCAACCAGTTTGCTGCTGGAAACGGATGCTCCAGTGCATCCTCAAGGGAGGAAAAACCTGCCAGAGACTTCAGGCTGGACCTTGAGCTGGGAAAGAAGGATACTCAGCAGGATGATGGAAAGCTGCAGCAGAGAGAGGTTTCTGTTACACTAATGTCCTAGCCATGCTTGTCCAGTTGTCTTGATTTCATCTCTACTTATATATCTATCTGATATGTGTCTTCTCAGCAGTTTTCTTTGCTGTCTTCTAGAGCCTGGCTTGAGTTTATGCTGCTCTGTGGACAAATAGAAATCACTCCAGGAAGATATCATTTGGTTTCATTTACGTTTTCCCCTCTGTCTCTCTGAAGAGAGGGGAGAGGAGAGAGAAGAGAGAGAGGAGAGAGGNAGGAGAAGAGAAGAGAGAGAAGAGAGGAGAAGAGAGGAGAAGAGAAGAGAGAGGAGAGGAGAGAGAGAAGAGAGGAGGAGAGAGGAGAGAGGAGAGGAGAGATCTACATGACAGGAGAGTTGTTACATCAACAAGCCAAAGCAATAAAAACATGGACTTTATGGAGTCTCCTGCCCTGGGCTGTGTGTTTTGTAAAGCTCTTTTCCAGTCAGGGCCAGGCTGGGCTTAGCAAGTGTGATAAGCAGATGCAGATAAGCTCTTGAAGAGCAGGACAGTGCAAATGGCATTGCTTTTGGTCACGGTTCATGGAAGTTATCCTTGTGACCTTCACTTGCAAGGCAGTGTGTGGTGGTTGAGCTTGATGGCTTCTCAGCCCCTCTTTGTAAGGATGGATTTCAAAGGGAACAAGCTCAGAACAACGGTGTCAAGGGCAATTGCACCTCGAGGCTGTTCTCCTGGGCAGCTGAGCTATGTTCTCAGGTGTCTCCTGGCCACAAAGTACAGTGTGATGCCACCAAACATTTGGCATCTCCCAGCTCTGCAGGTTAGCTCAGAGGTTTCACAGCTGCTGGGGCAGATGCCCTGCTTTGGGCTCCTTTTCAGGTGTCCACTTCCTCTAGATGGGAGCCAAAGTCCAGATCTGTTGGCAGTGACTCTGCAAAATGCCAGTAGCTCCTATGCTCCTGTGGCCAAAGGTAACTTGAGTCATTCCTCTAATGAAATACTCCTTAATTATTCCTTTGAATAGCCCAGTCAGTAGAACACAGAGGAAAATTGCCAATCTATGATAGAATCTTGCAACCCTTCCACCTGCAATTGCCTTTGGTTTGCTGGTTTAGAGCACATCTTCTCCTGCTGCCCTCCAGAGCTGACAGAATAGTGCTTGTTTAAAAACAAAACAACAACCAAGTGACAGAAAATACCATGGGGGACTGAAAAAAACACCAAAAAGAAAAGGTATTGTTGAATCTCAGGCAGCCTGAGGGAAGGCTCAAGCTGGGCCTGTCAGCACATCCCAGCCCAGCTCAATGCCTGCCCTTTGAGGCACAAGAAGGGCAGGGAGGAGCTAAGCAGAAATTAATGAGGAGGCTGAAAGAGAAGAAGAACAGAACAGAGCAAAGATTCTTTCTTTCTAATCCCAGCCCAAAATCAGCTGGCTGTGGGGCAGGGATTGAGTTTCCTTTACCTACTGAAAAGCTCCAAACTGGTTGATGGTGGATTTATAAAATCTTCTTGGAAACTTCCAACAAAACTCCTAGTGATTTCTTGTGCTGCTTCAGCACTTCAAGGAACCACTAACAGTAATTTTTCTCCCAGGAATTCACCTCTCAGTGTATTTCAGGTAACTGCTGATGAGCAACTGTGAACCTACACGTGATGAGATCTATTTCTCAGCTAATATTACTGCTTGGATCTCACACTAGATAAACCAAACAAAAGACTTCTGTGCACCTAAAGCAGAAGCAGCTCTTAAACTGACCTTTCAGACAGGAGAAATGCCTTTGGGAGTGATAGCTGGCCTTGATGCTCTTAGAGGTCTTTTCTGTGTGATGCTATGATTGCTGAACTGCTCAAGGCTCTGCCTTCAGAGGCCTTTTTTTTTGGCTCAGTTCCACCAGAGGAGAAAAAAGAAGTACTAAAACTTGTGCCACACCACATCACATTCACTCAGATCCATCTCAGATGCTTTGGGCTCTCTCTAGGTGAGACCACATCACATTCACTCAGATCCATCTCGGATGCTTTGGGCTCTCTCTAGATGAAGGAAGATGGTTTTGCCATGGCTAAGCAAAGGTTTGATTGTGAGCTGGAGACAGTGCTGTGGAAGTGGTTGGGAGCTGCCTATGGCCAAGCTGACCCTGAAATTGTTGAAGCATGAGGATTGCCTGGGGCAGAAGTGATGAGCAGCTGGTTTCTGAGGGGCTCTTCTGCTGGAGATTGCCCTTGAGCCCACCAGCAACAGCATTTCCCTGTGTGCCAAGGAACCTTAGGAGTCTTCCTTCTACTGAAGAACCCTGCAGCATTTTCCCAAGCCTTTCAGCATGCCTGGGAAGTGGTTTGCATGTGGGATGTCCAGACAGTGCCAGGCTTCCCTTCCTGCTCCAGGACTAGAGTGGCATGACTTGCAGCAGAGACCTCCTGAGAAGGTCACAGCAAGGTACACATTGCTTATCACACACAGAAGGAGAGCTTGGACAGCCTCTGGATTTGTGGGAGGCTGCTGCTGCCTTTCCACAGGACAATAGGATGTTAGGGTAGGTGTGGGGCTTGGTGTGTCAGCTCCTCACCTGCCTTACATCCCTCTTCTGGAGTCAGCATCGCATCTGCTGTTGTGTTCAGGATGGCTAGAGTAGCTCCTGCCACAGCTGCTGCTGGCAGGGCTAGGAAAGCCTGGCTCCCTGAGGCTCTGTGTCTCTGGCAGTCAGGAGTGCTAGGACTGTAGGGGGTTTATGCAATCCCAGCATGTTAGGGCTTGGAAGTGACCTCTGGAGCTCATCCAGTCCAACTCCCCTCTCAGAGCAGGCTCACCTAGAGCAGCTTGCACAGGATGTGTCCAGGTGGCTTTGGAATGGCTCCAGAGATGGAGACTCCAGCAGCTCCCTGGGCAGCCTGGGCCAGTGCTCCAGCAGCCTCCAAGCACAGAAATTCCTCCTCCTGTTCAGCTGGAGCTTCCTCTGTTGCAGTTTGTGCCTGTTCCCTCTTGTCCTGTCCCTGGGCACCACTGGAAGATGCCTGGCCCCATCCTCCTTCCCCCACCTAGCTCAGCATTGATCAGCTCTCCCCTCAGTCTGCTCTTCTCCAGCCCAAGCAGCCCCAGCTCTCTGACCTAGTTTGAGTCAGAACAAGCTCTTCCATTCCATATCCATCATATCCAGGAGAAAACTGAGGGGCAGTCCCTGCAACTCCCAGCCCAAGCTTGGCCCTTGGGCTCTCTCCCCTAAAGCCTCAGCCCCAAGCAGGGCAGGGGCAGGATGAAGCTCTTTAGCAGCTAATTAACAGCAGATACAAATAAGGAGAGGGTTGGGTCTCCTCTTTCCCTGCAGGTTGAGCACCTGAGCATCTGTTGTGCTGCAGTGGGAACTCTCCTGGTGATGCTCAGCAGCTCAGCTCTGTGCTGCAGGACTCTCTCTGCTCTGCCTTCCATCTCCAGCCAAGAATTCCTGACTCCAGCCCTGAGTCTGCTTCCCATGTGCTGGTGAGTCCTGCTGCTACAACATCAGTGGGGATGGAGCTGCCATCTCTCTCTCTTTCTCTTCCCCTCTTGGCTCCATCCTCATGTCCCATCAGGAGTGAAAGTGGCACTAGAAGCTTTCTGCTCTACTAGCACTAGCTAAAGGTGTTTGGGACCTTTGGGGACATTGCTGTGAAATAGTATTCCAATGCCTTTCTGAAGGATGAAATGATGCAGGAGACAGAGCAGACAATTGCTGGGACATGATTGCTTTCTATTAGCTCAGACAGAGGTGTCTGGTATTCCCACAAAGCCAAATATCCTGGGATTTGTGGCCCACACCTTTTGTTTCCCAGGTGAGTAGGTAGCCTGCTCCTTTGGAACAAGCAGAATCCTTCTGCCAGCACAGAATAGAAATGCTTTGTTGGTTTGGTTTGGGTTTTTTTTTTGCTAAATATGCCCCTTTTTTTAGTCTACCAGCTAAATTTAACAATTATGTGGCTTTCTAGCAAATCACTGGCTTACAGGAGACAGAAAGAAGTAGCAACAGAGCAGAGAGACTAAGTGATGGAAGAGTGTGGCAATCTCTGCCCAAGTAGGTCGATGCACAGCAGAACTGCTGGAAGATTCCTTAGACAGGTAAAAGTCTAGAATTGCTTTATTTGTTGCTGTCTTTGGACTTCAGGAACTGGTTGAAAATGCCCTGAAACAGCTCTTCTGGCAGCTGAGACAATAGCAGTCATGTTGAGCAGGGAAGCACCATGCAAAGCTCTGAGTCCTTCCAAAGGCTGCAAGTGTTTCTGATTTAAGCCCAGAAGTTTCTCATACTTATTCTGATTTTTTTTTTTTTAGCCTTCTGAATGAGCACATGAGGAGAAATTTCAGAAGCCTACAGCTTCTTAGAGCTGGGGGGAAAAAAAAATCACTTTACCTACGATTTCCTCAAACAGTGAGAGAACAAAGAGAAAATGTCTGGAAAGTTTAGGGAAAGATGTGCCAAATCTCATCCTGGTTTGAATTTAGGAGCCAAAGTGTTTTCATCCTTCTAAATATGATTATGACTGGATGTACAGGTTTGGATAAAATATTATACTACCACACCATGCAAATTCTTGAATATTTTTCCCTCAAATGAATGTGTTCTCTACAAAGACTCCCAAATTTACTACTTTCCCAGTCTTTTAGCTAAATTGAATTCCCAGTTGCTTTTTCAACAGCTCCAAGTGAGAGCCAGTGATCATTTTTGAGATTGAGGAATGTCAAAGCTCACCCAGAGCACTTGTATCCCATGGAATTGCAAAGTTTTCCTGTAGATAGCTGGGGCAGGAGAGCACCTGTGCTGCCTCCTCCCTTGCTTTTGATGGAGAGCTTTGTGGGCATCTCTGCAACAGACACTACACTAAACTCAAAAGAAAAGGGGTTGAGTCAGTCCTGGGTAATGGAAAGCATCCAAATTCTCCCTGGCTTTGATTCTAACAGAGAAAGACATCCTTTTCCTCTCTGCTTCTAGCTTCAACTCCATTCCATTTGCTGCTTGCCCTCTGACAATGCCACAGATGCATTAACATCCAGTCAATGAGAGATTTCTAGCAGCTAGGCTACTCTAATGTTTAGGGCTTGGGGTTTTTTTTTAGCTGCCCCATGCTATCTTTGATCTTCTGGTGTTTCCTGAGAGGTAAAGCATGGAGAACCTGGATTTTCATCAGTCCTCCTGGAAATTCCTGAGGCATCTTTTCTTTCTCAGTGCAGATTGTTTGGATGTTGCTGAGAATGCAGGTGAAAAAAAAACAACAGTGTTCATGTGTTGTTTCTTCCCCTGATGGAGGATAAATAAACCAGCAGCAGTTGGTAGCATATCAACAATTCCATGTTCAGGTGTCAGGGGAGCAGGGTGAAAGGAGGGACAGCATTCCAAGGGAAGCATAAGAAGCAGCTTCAAGCTGTGAACATAAACTCCATCTACTGAAGAGACCAGATGTGAAGCAGCTGATGTGGCTGACCTCTTCAACCTTCCTTTTAAAGATCTCATGCTACAGAAAGTCCTCCAAGCTCTTTTTCTGGCTCCTTGCAACCTTCACTTTAGTTGCCTGCAGACTCGGGAAGATTTGCTGCCCAAGTTTACAACAGATCATAGTTTCAAGGTTTTATCTACAACTTCAAAGAGCAGGAAGGTACTTCAGGCTGGAAATGGAGAGCAGCAACAGCTCCAGCTTTAGACTGTCCATCCCTCTAGAGAGGGATGTGTGGTGCCTGGCCAGAGCTCAGGGAGGACTGGGATGCTGTGGCCACTGCCACCTTAAATGGCCATGGAGATGCCAGTTGTCCCATCAGAGCAGTGAGTTAGGCCTTGGTCCTCTCTCAAGCTGCAGAAATGCATGCACCTGAGAATCTTAGCATGGTTTGGGTTGGAAGGGAGCTCTGGAGCTCATCTAGTCCAACCCCCCTGCAGTGGCCAGGGACATCCCCAACTAGAGCAGCTTGCCCAGAGCCCTGGCAAGCCTCACCTGCAATGCCTCCAGGGATGGCAACTCAACCACCTCCCTGGGCAACCTGGGCCAGTGTTCCACCACCCTCACGCTGAGAAACTTTTTCCTAACATCCAGTCTAAATCTACTCTTCTCCAATTTCAAACCATTGCCCCTTGTCCTTTCCCTGCAGGCCTTTGCAAACAGGCCCTCTGCAGCCTGCTTGGAAGTTCCCTTTAGGTCCTGGAAGGTCACTAGTAGGTCCCCTGAAGCCTTCTCTTGTCCAGGCTGAACAATCCCAGCTCCCTCAGCCTGTCCTTGTAGGATTCTTTCTCCCTTCAAGTGCATGGTCTTTGCCCAAATCCTGAGCTCTACAAGCAGCT
>VWZO01022965.1:44691-100298 GCA_013396975.1 Bucco capensis
CCTGGCAGCAGGTGGCAGTTCTGATAACTGCTGTGTGCACTGTGAGCAGGTTGATGACCTACTCATCAGCAGACAGACAGAGCCCTCAAGGAGGGATGAGCTGGTGCAGGTAGCAGGCTGCAGGCAGTGTCTCAGCCTCTCCCTGCTAGCAGGGCACTGTGTACAGTGTGAGCAGGTAGGTGATTTGTTCACCCGAGCAGCACAGCTGCAAGCTAAGGTTGAAAAACTGCAAGCTGAAGTGGCAAGACTTAGGAGCATCAGAGAGGCTGAGGATCAAATTGACTGGTGCAGCCAGGCTCTGCTCTCCCTGAAACTGAAACAGGAACTGGACCACCTGCCACAAATTACCCAGGAGCAGGAGACCCCTGGACAATCCCTGAAGTGAATTCATTGGGATACACATAGGAGAGGTGTTCCAGCCCCTGATCATTCTCGTGGCCTCCTCTGCACCTGCTCCATCAGCTCCATGTCCTTTGTGTGTTGAGGGCTCCAGAACTGGACCCAGTATTGCAGAGGAGGTGTGAGCAGAGCAGAGTGCAGTGGCAGAATCACCTCTCTGGCTCTGCTGGCCACGCTTCTCTTGCTGCAGCCCAGGATGCCATTGTGCTTCTGGGCTGCCAGCGTGCACTGTTTGCTCATGGGCAGCTTCTCAGCCACCAGCACCCCAAGGCCTTTTCTGCAGGGCTGAAACCTGAGGGCCAGGCTATCTTTATGATCTCTAACCCCAGCCTGAAATCAACCAACAGGTCCAAAGTCATTCCAGGGAGGCTGACAGACAAGGAGAAGGACAGTTGTGTAAGCTTTGTTTCCTTAGGAAAAGAGGCTAAAAAAAAGGGAACAAAACGCAGTATTCACCCATCACTGTGGACAGAAACCCTGGAATCAGCTATTTAATGCTTGGTAATGAGAGGAATGGATCAGCAGGGTTATTTATTCTGCTTGAAAAACCTGTTTGGAGGCCTGAGAGGATTAGCTGAGGAGCAGTGTAACCTTGCCATGACCTTAGCCCAGCAGAAGCTGGTCCAACTGGAAGTCTGAGGGCAATGTTTGGAAAGTGGTGACAGCTCTGCAGAGATGTGCATCTAATCTAAGCATCAGAAAGAAGAAAGAGTGCAGGCAAAGAAGTAGAAAGCAGCCTGGCAGACAAATGAAGACAACAATCCGGAATCGGTACAGCAAGGAAGGTGTTTTGGTGTGCTGAGGATTGAATTCAAGTGGCAGGGTCAAAGTGTGATAGAAGCAGGTTAAAAATGTGTTAGGACAGTTTGGTGGAAGCTGGACAATGAAGATAGTGTGTAGAATACAGATTTGGTGGTCTTAATCAACATGAAGCATCACCACCTCCAAACAGAGTGAACACAGAGCAGGCAACATCTGCAAGAAGAAGCCAGGGCTAAACTACCAAACCTCTTGCCATCTATCTAGCTGCCAGGGTTTGGTTTGGAAGGTCCTGTTCCTGTGGAATCTAGCAAGCTATCCAGTTTTGTGAGCATGAAGACAGGAAACATAGGCAGGAGATCTCAGCTGCCCAGGTCAGGCCAAACCCAGCTCAGAATTAATGGTCTCTGGCAGCAAGGGGATGCAAAAGTATCAATTAGAAGACACTGAAAGCACCAGCAGGCTTCAGTTAGGGAAAAATAACATGTATATAAGCAATGCTATATATATATTCACATATATAAATATTTAAAGGCATATATTTATATACATATGTACTTTTCTCTATACAAAGGATGTGATTATATTCTCCAGATGTTGAGGAATGTTTAAGAAGCATTGAGCTGCTCTCCTTAGGGCCATGGTTTAGTGGTATGGGAGTGATAGGTGTGGTTGGGCTTGAAGATCTTAGAGGTCTCTTCTAGCTCTGAGATAGTGCCACAGTGGACTGAAATCATTACAGCAGCAGCAGCACCTTTAGAAATGCCAGCAAGCATTTCAAATGTTATTTTGCAACCATTCTATATTCCAAATTCATGTCTAATTTTGAGTGTGTAAACTAAGTAAAATGTTACTTTCCCTGGAAAGATGAAGTCTTTGTGTTGTTAGCTAGACCTGCCTGGTTTCCACATCACCTCTCATCTTCATGTCTGGGAATTTCATGTCCTATTCACTTCCTCCTCCATGCACAAAGCAGCCCTTGCCAACAAGGAGTTGTTCGAGGTCCTCTCCCCAAGGATTCACCTTTGGCCATGCCAGCTAGCTCCTGAGGAAACACCTGTCATCTGGAGAGCAGGTGCTTGGGATGGTTCTGAGCTAGACCTAGCATGTTTGTTGCTACCATGATTTATCTCTTGCCTCCTGCAGATGGTTTGGAAGAGGTGACTGAGTCACTGGGGAGATGCTGGGCAGTGGCTGTGAGCTGTGGGAAGCAATTCCCTGGCTTACCACAGAATCATTAAGGTTGGAAGGGACCTCTGGAGATCATCAATCTCCTTGCTAAAGCAGGCTCACCTAGAGCAGGTTACACAGGATCATGTCCAAGTGGATTTGGAGGATGTCCAGAGAAGGAGACTCCAGCAGCTCCCTGGGCCAGGGCTCTGGTACTCTCAAAGGAAAGAAGTTCTTNTCTAGGATTCTGTTTAGCTAGAGCTTCCTCTGTTGCAGTTTGTGCGTGTTGCTGGGCATCAGGATTGATCAGATCTCTTCTCAGTCTTTCCTTCTCTCATGGGACAGGCTCAGTGACATACTGCCTGCTCTTGAAGCAGAATGGGTTAGTTGATGAGCACAGCCTCAAGTGTCTTTTGACACCCTTTCTGCCTTTAAAGCCTCTTTTGTTGTCAAAGAATTCACTCAGCAACTAACCCCAAAGGGTTTGAAACTCTCAGGAGTGCTTCTGTGCAGAACTACTAATAAAGGTGTTAGGGCTGAGCAGAAATAAAGCACTTTCTGATCAATAGAAACACCCTTTCTTTAGCTTGATGCTCTAGGAAAATGGACATTTTCCTAACCTCTTCCTAACCAGCTGTTCAAATGCTTGAATCAGTGGTAAAGCTGGAAATGAGGTGATGAAGTCTTGCAGGGTTGGCTTTTAGGCTAAGATATAAAGCTCCTCTCAGAGAGAAAAAAGGTAGCATTAGTTAGAATTCCTAGTCTGCCAGCATCTGGAGTAAGTTTCTTCTTGAAAAGGACTCAACATAGAATGAATCATAGAATGGTTTGGGTTGGAAGGGACCTCTGGAGGTCATCTAGTCCAACCCCCCTGCACTGGGCAGGGACATCCCTAACTAGATCAGGTTGCCAACTAAAGGTCAACATTATCTGAAGGCTCCCCAGGACCACACCTTAGCACACACCTCATCTTTTTGTCTCCTAAGCTTCCAAATATTTACCCATTTCATGTGAAGTTTTTATGGGTTGAGTGACCAAAAGTGACTAGTCAAAGGGCCTATTCACATGCCTTTAGCTAAGCCTCTGGCTCTGTGTTTGAACTGCCAGGACTTTGCACATCTTTTGTTCCACTGAAATTGATAAACAGCAATTGTGGGTTTTGGTTGGGTTTTTTTTTCCCCCTGCTGCTTGAGTTGGAAATCCTAAACCTGTTTTCCCCACTGAATTTTTGTCATAGGGGCATTTAATTTGATTTTTTTAAGGCTTGTCAGTGTGTGTGTGTGTGTAAAGCACAAGTTACCCAAAGTCATTTCCAATGCAGAGAGGAGCAAAGAGAAGATGCCTGAAAAAAATGGTAAGGTAAAGAAACAAACCAAACACCTCAGCAAATTAAATTTACTCTTAGTGTGAATAAGTTTGCACATCTTTTAGTAGAGAAATAATAGAATGTAGGTGATTTTTATTGTTGGAGTGATGGGAAAACATATCAAGTGACAACTGAGACAAAAATGGGGTTGGCTCCTGTGCTCATGGCCAGCCTGGGCTTGCTCTCAGTGAGGGCTTCAGGACTAGTGCCTAGCAAATGCAAAACTCAAGTTTACTCAAGTCCTGTCCAATAGAGAAATCTGGATTTGTGCAAACCAATATTTGCTTCCCCAGAATATGGTTTGGATGGGAAGAAATCTTGTTGACACAGCTGAAAGGGAGACAAAAATGAGATACACAAGATTGAGGCAGTTCAATGAGTTCCAGAAGGGTTTCTCTGTGCCCTTCACAACTAGGAGACAGTCTGACTACACAAATTGTGTGGCTGGGCTAAATGCTAACTAGCTACACAGTCTCCTTTTCCACCAAACTTGGTGTTTCAGAGAGAAAAAAAATCAATATATATATATATATTTATTCCTTGCCTGAGATATGAAAGATTTGTGCTTCATCAAGAGAGATATTCAAGAAAAGCAGACAGAAATTGCAGGACTTGTAGGCATCAGAGAGTTCCCAGTGCAGGCAGGGGTCACAAAGCACATTCTTCAAGCATCTTCCTAAGTGCTTTTTCCTCTCTCAGGGTTAGGATCAGTCAAAAGAAAACAATTCCACACAATCTTTGCAGCTGAGCACTGCAAAAGTCAGCGTTCAGATTGCCAACACTATGAAAAAGTCCTGAGCAAATGTTGATGATGAATTTATAACAACTTAAAATGAGGCTAAAAAACTGGTTGACTTGCTCAGAGGTAAAAAAAGGGAGAGTCTCTTGAACAACTGGACTGGTTTCAATGGTTCAATCATCAATTTTATTTGCTCCTCAGCTTTATTATCTATGCTCCTTGGCTAAGCAATCAAAGATCAAGCAGGTAACACTCTGAGGCCTGCACTTGACAAACACTTCATCACATAAGTGAGCTCAGACTCCAGTGCAACTGCATCCATCAGTTGGAGGTTGAGGCATCCCAGAAATCCTTCCCAGAACTTGGGGATTCCATAAGGTGCAATTTCATCAAGCCCAAGTGAACTGGAGGAAGTTGATGGCAGTGCCTGGTGATCTTTTAGCTGGGGGAGGATTTGCTTTGAACCCTCACTCCTGCAATATAATGCACACACTCTTATACATCTAGAGGCTACACAGTTTCAAGTGATGCTAAAGCTTCCATAAAACCCCAATTTGAATGGAATCCACATTAAAAGACAGCAAAAAGAAAATTCCATCAAAGATAACAACCAACCCACTCAAAACAAAGAAAACCACCCAAACTCACTACTTTCTTGGCCACATTTCCCAAGGTCAGGTAGAATGAAAACTTTAAAACAACCTTTCCAGATGAGCTAGAAAGATATGATTTTTTTTTTCCCTTAGGATTACTGGAATTGTTGATTTCTCCAAGCATTCATTTAATACAAAACTAGTGAGAAAACTCCCCTATCCAAAAAGTTCTAAGAATTAAAAGAAGGACTGAAAAATGCCTCAGTAGGCGTTTTGGAATCAGTCAGCAAACCCAACCAACCAAGTGAAAACAAAACAAGAAAGGAAGATCAAGACTTGACTTGAGCTTTCTAAGAAGATGCAGAAGCAGAATGACAACTCTATCCGAGCTGAAAAGTGAGAATTTTCTTCTATGAAGGAAACAAAACAACTATGGCATACATCAAGAAATCAACTTTGAGACTACAGAGAGCAATATTAATGAGCACAGAGAAGCTTTCTGTCTAAGCTAACAATGGCAGCTTCATAGCACAAAAAAAAACCCCTCTTTCCTTTCAAGTTTTGGAACAATAATTTATGAAGCAGTCACACAGGATTTAAAACACACACCAGGCTGATTTGCCATGATTCTGCCCGTCTAAAAAAAAAAAATGCATATTTTTTGGCTTTATAATGACTCTGTACAAAGACATGAACTTCATGTGCTCGCATACAACTGTGTCAAACAGTAGAGGAACCACAGAATCATGAAGGTTGGAAGAGACCTCTAAGTTCATCAAGTCCAACCATGCCCATCACCAATATGCCACTAAACCTAAGGACCACATCCAGATGTTTCTTCAGGGATGGTGACTTGTATTTGGGGCTTTGTAGATGAGGTATATGGTGAAATTTCTTCTTTGGATTGTTAACTAACCAATGACCATGTTAAGCAGGTAACACTGTTAACTAAATCTCCTTTTTTTCATCAGTTTCTTCGTGTAAGAAGAGACCCAATTTAAAGAACCATTTCCTAGGCTGTAATTTTATAGCCCAAAAGACCTCCAGCTCTTCAAAATAAATGGAATTTAATTAGTGTGGGCACAAGCAAACATTTATCCAAGGACAATACTGCTGTTTTAATTACTTTCCAGACTTGTTGATGTCTATTAAATGCACAAAAACGTACAGCTCAGTCCTTCTGGAGTGACTTTTGCACAGTTTTTTGAGGTTAGAGGTTCATCTGTATTCACAACCTAGGTGCTTTAAAAGCAGTTGGACTTGGCTCAAACATTCAGAAATCATCTTTTGTTCATAGAAGGCTTAATTCCTCAAGGAAATTGCACTGGGAAAGTTATAAGCAGACAGAACAGGAATTTATTATGGAAACTCAGACTCTCCTCTCAAAAATGTTTACACATGTGAGTACCTCATTAAAGACACATAGGAGGCCTGAGAGTTGCATCAAGCTGGAGACAGATTGTGGGCACCTTTTGTGATGCTTTCCTGAAATCTCTGAGGGTTACACAAAGGCTGAAGTAGAAAGAGCTTTCAGCTGTTCTGATTATCAGCCAAAAATTTAATCCTGTCTTGCCCTCAGAAAAATCAGAATTTTGTTTAATTATATGTCAATTTAGGGACATGGTTTTAGAGGTCATGGGGGTGATAGGTAGATAGTTGGGCTTGATGCTGTTAGAGTTTAGTGGCATGGTAGTGATAGGTATGGTTGGACTTGATGATCTTAGAGGTCTCTGCCAACTTTGTGATTGTTTTGTAGTGTTTATATGCAGACAGTGTCCTAGAGCCAAGGAAGAAGGAAGGCTTGCAAGTCTACCTTTCAGGAAACTGGAGGTCTGGGCTTAATGTCTGCATTCCAGACATAAAAGGAATTAGGCTGCAAAAGGTGGCATTTTCTCTGTGCCCCCATCTAGACAAGCTAGGTTAACAGGGGGAGGCAAGAAGGAAGGCTGAAACTGAGCAACAGGCAGCCAAAGCTCCCACTGCATGTGTGACCTTGAATCTTCACCCTTCTCACAGAATGGAGATTTTTTTTAGTGCCTCACTGATTAAACACCACACACTGAGTCTGGGACACTCCAATCTCCTCTCTGTCTGAAGGAACTAAAGTTTACATCTGCCCCAAGAGCTCTCTAATGACTCAGCTCTCACATTAAAGCTCTAACTGCTCCTCATGATGTGCTTACTGCAGCAAACATCAAGCTCTGTTTCCCCCCCCTCCCCGTGCTCTGTTGACTGTCCTAAACCTGTGGCTTCACAGTCAGGTGATAGAATTAGCCAGAGCCAGTCAAGTCCTGTGAACACTTTATTATTCCATGCAAGCCAGACCATGCATGGACCAGCTCATGGATGCCTACACTTGGAGCAAGGAGGTGGGAACGTGAGAAGCTCTCCAGGTGATTGTGCACACCTTTCTGCCAGGCTCCTGGAGAAATAAGGGAGAGTGCAAACCTGCCCCCCTCTCCATAGGAAAGAGGGATACCCAAAGTTCTCCTGGAGACAGTCCTGCTGAAGGGAGAGGTGAAGCAATGCTGCTAGGGCCAATCTGTCAGGCTTGTGTGGCCACGAGACACCTGCCTAACTGCTGGGAAGCTCCATGCGTGCTAACAGCCACAAGGACATGAGGGAAAATCTCTTTTTGGACATGTGTGTATCCAGAATCTGCAGAGATCAGATGGTTCACAATGAGGAGAAGCTGTTTGAGGGAGAACTGGAGCAGCCCCACGAAGATGGGCACATCAGCCTTTGCTGCCTGGCTCTGAGAAAGGCCATGAGGTCTTTCTTTGCTGTCAGTGGGACACGGTCACCAAAACAGCAAGGGAAGGCTGGTGGGTTTTACCTCACTTAAAAATACCTTTGAGCAGCATGAGGGGAGACCTCATTATGATCTAGAACTTCCTCATGAGGGGAAGTGGAGAGGCAGGAGCTGAGCTCTCCTCTCTGGTGAGCAGTGACAGGAGCTGAGGGAATGGCACGGAGCTGTGCCAGGGTTAGCAGAGATACTAGGCAAAGGTTCTTCCCCAGAGGCTGCTGGAGCACTGGCACAGGTCCCCCAGGGAAATAATCATGATGCCAAGACTGAAGGAGTCCAAGAAGGCTTTGGCCGATGTACTTAGACACATGGTGTAATTTTTTGGGGGGGCTGTCCTGTGCATAGCCAGGAGTTGGACTGGATGATCCTGGTGGGGCAGTGATATTTGGTGCAGTGCTCGAGTGCCTTTCCTCTGGAGCTCTCAGCAGCAGCTCCTCCACACACATCGCTTCTGAATGCACATGAACGATTTCACCTGAGCCACCTGGCCCATCAGCAGCGGCAGTGCCGTTCCCGGCCTCGCCACAGCCCTGTGTCCCCGACACCGTCTCATCGCCTGAGTGAACACACACCGGCACTGGGCTCGCACCTCCCCAGCGACACCATCCTCCTGTCCCCGGGGCCCTTCTAGCCCAGCTGGTGTGCCTGTGGGGAAGGGGGTGGCGGCGGCAGGCGCCATTTCGGGGTGTGATGGGAATCACCCGCCGCGACCCCCGGCTGGGGGCATAAAGGGGAAGGTAGTCCCCGAGCGAGGGGCGTCCGCTTCCTCCCCTATTCGTGAGGGAAGGACCAGGGCAGGAATATTCTGGACCGAGGGAGGGGAGGAAGGAGAAGGTGATGAATAAGTTCAATAAATCTGCAGCGGAGCTGCGAAGAGGAGGAGGAAGAGAGAGAAGGGAGGGAGGGAGGCAGGCGGCGGGTCATGTGAGGCACAGTCATGCTGCGGGCCCCGAAGAAGGGCACCTGAGGGGGACGAGGCAGCCTGGGAGGGGACCGGCTGCCCGCCATGGCCACAGCCCTGGCCCGGCATCCCCTTCCCACTCACAAGCGCCACCACGCAGGGCTATCCCCCCCCGCCCTTCCCCTCTCCTTTGCCGGGGCTCGGCGCCGATCGGCAATTTCCGCCATGCAAGCCGAACCGATTTCCGTCGGCCTGGGCCAGACGGGCTTTATGTCTGCCAACGGGGCGCGCATGCGCGGCGGCCGCCGCCATCTTACGTTGTCTCTCGCCTGCCCTCCCCTTTGGCGAGCTTTCCTCCCTCCCTCCCCCCCTGCAGCCTCCGCGCAGCGCCCTCCTCCAGCGCTCCGGGAGGAGACGGGGCCGGCCGGGCGGGGGCAAAGAGACCCGCGGCGGCGGCGGGGAAGCCGGAGAGAAGAAAGGACGGGGATAGAGGCGCACGCGGGAGGAGGACCGATTCCAGGCGCGGTTGTGCTGCGGAGGAAGAGCGGGTGCCGCCTGTTATAAAGGGGGAGGAGGCGGAGGGGGAAGGAAGAGCGTGCGGAGCGGAGCCTCCTCCAGAGACAGCCAGACACAGAGGGAGGAGAGAGAGAGAGAGAGAGAGAAGCTGCCTGGCTGGCTCCCTCCTTCCTCCCTCCCTTCTTTTCATGGACTCTCTTGTCGGGTTGCTGCTGCTGGTTTTATTTCCTCCTTATTCCATCTCTTTAATACGCAAAATGATTCAGCTCCATGGCTGCCACTGACGGGGATGTCCCTGCCCGGCTCAGCCTGCCGCTGCCGCCCAGCTCTGCGCCAGTCCTGTACGTATCTGCGCTTTCCTACTACTACTACTACTACAGCGGTGATGGCGAGGGGCGCCGGCCGCCTCGCCGGGCTGCCCTCGGGGCCTGCCGGGCTGCCTTCGTCCCTCCGCCGACGAGGAGGAGGAGAAGGAGGCGGCCCAGCGGCGGTGCTCGCCGTGGGGAAGGGCGGTTTTGCCGGTTGCCGGCGAAGCGGGGCGTGCGGTGGAGCCACGGGGAGGAAGGGGCTCGGCCCCTGGGGCCGGCCAGCTACCGCGGGCATTACCTCCGCCCGCTGCCCTCCCCCTTGGGAGAGGCGCGGTCGGGGNGCACTCTTAAAATACACCCGATACAATGCACCAGCCTGACTCAGCCGCAGACATTAGTGCTAGGAAGATGGCGCACCCGGCAATGTTTCCTAGAAGGGGCAGCAGCAGTAGCAGCGGCAGCAGCTGCGTTACTGCTCCCACTGCACCAGGTACCGGCGTTGGGAGTGCTGCCCTCTCCGCCGAGGATTATCAGCCGCCCTTGCTGGTCCAGCCGCCGCCTCCATCTCCTGCAGCATCTTCCTCAGCGAGTCCCCAGCCGACACCCCCTCCTCCACAAAGCCTGAACCTCCTCTCGCAGTCTCAGCTCCAGCCGCAGCCTCTCACTCAGACTGGAGCTCAAATGAAAAAGAAAAGTGGCTTCCAGATCACCAGTGTGACCCCCGCTCAAATATCAGCTAGTATGAGCTCTAATAACAGCATAGCTGAGGATACAGAGAGCTACGATGACCTGGATGAGTCCCACACTGAAGACTTGTCATCTTCAGAAATCTTGGATGTTTCTTTATCCAGGGCCACTGACTTGGGAGAACCTGAGAGGAGCTCCTCTGAAGAGACTTTGAACAACTTCCAAGAGGCAGAGACTCCTGGGGCTGTATCTCCAAACCAACCTCATCTTCCTCAGCAGCACGCTCCTCTGCCTCATCACCCACAGCAGAGTGTGGTGATCAATGGAAGTGTTCACCCTCATCACGTTCATCACCACCACCACCTTCACCACCACCATCATGGACACCATCACGCATCGCATCCTGGGGTGGGCAGTGCCCCAGTTTCTGGAGGACCACCCCCCAGCCCATCATTTAGAAAACTATCAACAACTGGAAGCTCTGACAATGTTATATCAACTGCACCAGTTTCTGCTGCATCATCCACTGGTTCCCCGGCATCTGTCGTGTCTAATATCCGCACTACAAATACTCCAGGCAATTTAGGTGTAAGTCCTGCTGCTGGAGCTAGTACCTTAAATAATATAGGTGGTGGTAGTTCTAGTGTGGCAAGCAACGTGCTTGGTACTATGAATATAAGCAACATCACGAGTACTGGTAATGTAAATGCTTTGTCTGGACCTAGCAGCAATGTTAATGTGAATCTCTTGAGTGGTGTTGGCAATGGTACGAGTGCTTCCTCTAGTGTCATTAACAATGTTCCTAACCCAACTGCAGGAATGGCAGTGGGATCCAGCCAGCAGCAGCAGCAGCAGCCTGCATCTGGCACCTCCAGGTTTAGGGTTGTAAAACTAGATTCTAGTTCTGAACCTTTCAAAAAAGGCAGATGGACATGCACTGAGTTCTATGATAAAGAGAACACTGTGGCAGTTTCAGAGGGAGTAGCAGTAAACAAAGCAGTGGAGACGATCAAACAAAACCCGCTGGAAGGGACTTCTGAAAGGGAGAGCACCAGTGGCAGTTCTGTTAGCAGCACTGTAAGCACACTGAGTCACTATACAGAAAGTGTGGGAAGTGGAGAAATGGGAGCACCACCTCCTGTGGTCCAGCAGCAAGCCTTTCAAGGTGTGGGTCCTCAGCAGATGGATTTTAGCAGCGCTGCTGCTGCAGCTCCTCCGGCAATTCCAGCAGCTAGTATACCACAGAGTGTTTCTCAATCCCAGCTTGCACAAGTCCAGCTGCATTCTCAAGAAGTAAACTATCCACAGCAGAAGCCAGGGGTCCAACCTCCTGCACAGGCCAGTCTAACCACTGTTCCTGGGGTTCAGCCAGCCCCAGTT
Source organism: Bucco capensis (assembly GCA_013396975.1). Classification (NCBI taxonomy): domain Eukaryota; kingdom Metazoa; phylum Chordata; class Aves; order Piciformes; family Bucconidae; genus Bucco; species Bucco capensis. Next base: position 56,319 of record VWZO01022965.1, read on the forward strand.
AACATACTAGGTGTATCCCCATCTCTGGGCCACCAGCAACCTGCCATGCAAAGTATGGCTCAGCAGCAGCTACCCTACTCTCAGCCAGCACAGCCTGTACAGACTTTGCCAGTTGTCCAGCCCCAGCAGTTGCAGTATGGACAACAACAGCAGCAGCAGCAGCAGCCAGTTCCTCCACAGATGGCCGCGGGTCACATTAAGCCGGTGAACCAAAACTCTGTTCCGGGGGCTGTGCCAGACTACATTCAACATCAGCAGATCCTTCAGACTTCAGCTCCTGCCATGCAGCCTAGTTCTACAGGAGTAGGAGCAGGGCAAGCAGTTCCTGTTGGCCAGGCACAGAGCATGCAGCCTTCAGTACAAGCACATCCAGCCTCTGCCCCTGCTCAGCCTGTTGCGCACGCTCCGGCAGCGATCCCAGGTGTAGGTACCGGTGGTCAACTGTTGAATGTTGGGCAGCAAGGAAGTGTAGCCACTGTGGTGCAACCACCAGCTGCTGCAAACCAAATGCCACCTCCAGTTCTGCCCTCAACAGCTGCTCCTCCATCTTCCCAAGTGGTGCAGCCTGTGCAGACAGGGCTAATGCAGCAGGGATTACAGGCCGGCGCTTCAGGTCTTCCTCAGCAAATGGTCATTGCTCAGCAAAACACCTTGTTACCTGTACAGCCACAGGCACAAGGGGTGGAATCTGTAGTTCAAGGGATGAGTGGCCAGCAGCTGCCTGCAGTCAGCCCTATACCTTCTGCTAGTACTGTTCCTGCACCGAGTCAAGCTGCTTCAGCTGTGCCTCCTGGCATACCTTCTGCTTCTATAGGTTTGGGACAAGCCCAGAACATAGCCCAAGCTTCAGCTGTGCAGAATGGGAATTTGGCTCCAAGTCAGCCTCCCTTGATATCAACAAGTATAGGTATGCCAGTGGCACAGAGTGTGCCCCAGCAGATACCACTAAGCTCTACCCAGTTCCCTGCACAATCACTAGCTCAGCCAGTTGTCAGCCAAACTGAAGATGGCAGACGCCCTACAGAACCTTCCTTAGTGGGTTTACCTCAAGCCACCAGTGGGGAGAGTGGTGTTGGAGCATCAGCAGTGTCAGATGGTGGTGGTGTNAGTGGTGTTGGCAATGGTACGAGTGCTTCCTCTAGTGTCATTAACAATGTTCCTAACCCAACTGCAGGAATGGCAGTGGGATCCAGCCAGCAGCAGCAGCCTGCATCTGGCACCTCCAGGTTTAGGGTTGTAAAACTAGATTCTAGTTCTGAACCTTTCAAAAAAGGCAGATGGACATGCACTGAGTTCTATGATAAAGAGAACACTGTGGCAGTTTCAGAGGGAGTAGCAGTAAACAAAGCAGTGGAGACGATCAAACAAAACCCGCTGGAAGGGACTTCTGAAAGGGAGAGCACCAGTGGCAGTTCTGTTAGCAGCACTGTAAGCACACTGAGTCACTATACAGAAAGTGTGGGAAGTGGAGAAATGGGAGCACCACCTCCTGTGGTCCAGCAGCAAGCCTTTCAAGGTGTGGGTCCTCAGCAGATGGATTTTAGCAGCGCTGCTGCTGCAGCTCCTCCGGCAATTCCAGCAGCTAGTATACCACAGAGTGTTTCTCAATCCCAGCTTGCACAAGTCCAGCTGCATTCTCAAGAAGTAAACTATCCACAGCAGAAGCCAGGGGTCCAACCTCCTGCACAGGCCAGTCTAACCACTGTTCCTGGGGTTCAGCCAGCCCCAGTTAACATACTAGGTGTATCCCCATCTCTGGGCCACCAGCAACCTGCCATGCAAAGTATGGCTCAGCAGCAGCTACCCTACTCTCAGCCAGCACAGCCTGTACAGACTTTGCCAGTTGTCCAGCCCCAGCAGTTGCAGTATGGACAACAACAGCAGCAGCAGCAGCAGCCAGTTCCTCCACAGATGGCCGCGGGTCACATTAAGCCGGTGAACCAAAACTCTGTTCCGGGGGCTGTGCCAGACTACATTCAACATCAGCAGATCCTTCAGACTTCAGCTCCTGCCATGCAGCCTAGTTCTACAGGAGTAGGAGCAGGGCAAGCAGTTCCTGTTGGCCAGGCACAGAGCATGCAGCCTTCAGTACAAGCACATCCAGCCTCTGCCCCTGCTCAGCCTGTTGCGCACGCTCCGGCAGCGATCCCAGGTGTAGGTACCGGTGGTCAACTGTTGAATGTTGGGCAGCAAGGAAGTGTAGCCACTGTGGTGCAACCACCAGCTGCTGCAAACCAAATGCCACCTCCAGTTCTGCCCTCAACAGCTGCTCCTCCATCTTCCCAAGTGGTGCAGCCTGTGCAGACAGGGCTAATGCAGCAGGGATTACAGGCCGGCGCTTCAGGTCTTCCTCAGCAAATGGTCATTGCTCAGCAAAACACCTTGTTACCTGTACAGCCACAGGCACAAGGGGTGGAATCTGTAGTTCAAGGGATGAGTGGCCAGCAGCTGCCTGCAGTCAGCCCTATACCTTCTGCTAGTACTGTTCCTGCACCGAGTCAAGCTGCTTCAGCTGTGCCTCCTGGCATACCTTCTGCTTCTATAGGTTTGGGACAAGCCCAGAACATAGCCCAAGCTTCAGCTGTGCAGAATGGGAATTTGGCTCCAAGTCAGCCTCCCTTGATATCAACAAGTATAGGTATGCCAGTGGCACAGAGTGTGCCCCAGCAGATACCACTAAGCTCTACCCAGTTCCCTGCACAATCACTAGCTCAGCCAGTTGTCAGCCAAACTGAAGATGGCAGACGCCCTACAGAACCTTCCTTAGTGGGTTTACCTCAAGCCACCAGTGGGGAGAGTGGTGTTGGAGCATCAGCAGTGTCAGATGGTGGTGGTGGTGGCAGCAGCAGCAGCATGCCATCCTCTGCTTCCCTCTTCCCTCTGAAGGTGCTGCCCTTGACAACGCCTCTCGTAGATGGGGAGGATGAGAGGTAAGCCTGCCTGGAACTTGTATTGGTTTTATTTGCACTCTCTTGCAGGTCTTTTTAACAGCTGTGTTTTGTCTCATTGGCAGTACTGTTGCTCAGGTCCCAGTGTGTGTAGGTATTCTAGTAACTTGTTTTTTTTCCCTCTTGAGGGGGTGGGTTGTATTGATTATACTCTGAAACTACTGCGTGGGCAACTTGTGTTGAACAACCTGTGACAGTGTGTGTATTCCCATTGTAGAGAGGAAGACAAAAGAAGAACACTGTGGAATGCTGGTATGCTAGTGGGGATTGGAGTTTAGATTATTTATTATGCTGAAATAATGAGTATTTATTCTTTGGGAGATCTTATTTTACAAGCCTAGACTTCATCCTGCCTCAGCTTCTCTCTTTTTGTTTTGTTTCAAGTGTTGACTTTACTCAGGTTGAACCAGTTGTGAGTCTGTGGTGTGTGTAGAATCCTTCTCTCTGACAGCCAAGAGAGGCTTTAGGCAAATGAGTCTGGTGGGAAAAGGGAGGTTCAGCCACACCATTGTGGCTCTTTACATGGAACTTGGGGCACTTTTGGTCTTGGTGGTTTTGCTTCAAAGCATGAAGCCATTGTGAGAGCAGCTGAGGCCTGCAGAGGCATGGGGAGCCTCTGGATCTGCTGCAGTCTCAGCAAGGTATTGCACATGTTCTTCTACCTTCACCTCTTCAAATCACTGACTGCTGGCTGCTCTGAATAGTACCTGCATGTGAATAGGCTCATTTCTGTGGCTGTGCCAGTTGTGAAACGCCCTGGGGGTGTGCAGGTTGAAGTGATCTGAGCAGCAGTCTTGAAGTGTAATTGTTTGCTGTTAAGTATGTGTGGAAATGCCTCAGTGTTGAGGACCTCTTGTGACACAAATGGATGGGAAAACTCTGGTGATTCTTCTACATTAAGGAGAGAAGTAGTTTTAAGATAAATAACCTCCCTTGAGAATGTGGGAGAGGACAGAAAACACTAGAAAAGGATAACTGAAACTTGAATGAGGTGACAAAATGAGGCACTGAAAAAGTGGGGAAAAATACCCTAGTGCTGGGAGGTGAAGGACTTCTGCAGTATCTTAAATCAGGAGGAAGATCAGTGAGCAGACTTCCTTAATAAAAACCTAAGAGCTTGCTGGGAGAGGCTGGGTTCTTCATTATTGAAACTCCTGACTCTATCAGCAGTCTCTGCTGATGTTGATCAGGAGGTGTTGACTGCCTCAGTGCCTCTCATCACCTCTTTCTAAGATGCCAGAGAGCTCTTAATGAGTAGCAGCTTGTCTTCCAGGAGTGCTAGAAGACAAGTTACAACACTGCTCCATGCTGCTGATGGTTTCTTCAGTCAATACCCATGTGAAGGTGGCAGATGACAGATGGAGGTGTTCAAGCCCCCAGTATCACCATGATGGTATTAGCAGGCCATTTACTCTGAAGTGTGTGTTTTGGGGGTTTGGTTTTTGCCAGTCCTTCTCTTCACAGATCCCATTTGTGTTTGGTAGAGTGTTTGGATGGTTCTGTGTGTGCTGCCTTTGTTGTTGTTGGGGTTGGTTTGGGTTTTATTTCCCTAAGCTTTCAGGGGATCCTAGCTGAATAAGAGAATGAGAACCTCATTGATACTCAGTGTTTTGGCAAATGACTTTGCCCTGATTTTAAGAGCATATGGTAGCTGTTTGTCATGATTGGTGTTTTTCTCCAGAATATTGAGATCCCTCAGGGTAACAATAGCCAGAAATACCTCCTTCCTCTGTTATTTAGCTAGCCAAAGATCATATCCTTTCTTCTCCCATGCATGTTGTGTGTCTTTGTTCAATCTGTCATCTCCAGGTAGGCTCCACTTCTGTTTAGCTGCAGTTGGAAAATCATTTAGCTTCTTTGCACAGAGCAGGATATGACTCTTTGAAATGGAGACCAAAAATAAATGTGTGGGGCTTTTGTTTTTTGTTGCATGGCAGTAGTGGTCAGGTCATTTTTGTGTACAGTTAGATCATTTCCAGCAGCAGGTCTGTGACATGAAAAACTTAGGGAGATTCCTTCTGGTGCTGCTTCCAGGAATCTCAGGGCAAGGTAGGATTTGTGTGGGCACTTTGACTGGAGTATCTTTTGAATGTTAGAGGTTGGAAGGGACCTCTGGAGCTCATCTAATCCATCCCCCCCTGCAAGAGCAGGGTCACCTAGAGCAGCTTGCCCAGGATGGTGGCATAGCTCTTGCACTACAGGTAGGCACACTGTTTATTAGATGGTTTCCTCTTTTATAGAAGAGAAAGGGTAGAAATACACCCATATTTAGGCAGCAGGTGTACTCTGTCTCTAAAGCTCCCTTTCTCTCTGCCTCGTGCACACACACCTAGCACTGGAGATTCTTATCAATCCATCCCAAGTGATTTTCAAGCTGGCAAGGAGAAAAAAGGAAGGAGAAAGAAGTTGATGACATAATTGGGCCAGTGAAGAAGCTGTAAAATTCCATTTAGTGTGCCTCTGAAAAAACATCTGACCCTTGTAATACCTTGTTTAGATTAACTCCCAGCTTTCCTTAAAGCTGTGCAGAACTACATTTAAAGACACACACAGTATCTTTTGAGTCCTTAGCCCTGTTCAGCTTTTAGACTATATTTACAGCTCTTTTGACCTTTTAAATACAGTGTGGAGTGTATTTGCTGTGAAAACTTCACCCTGATTTCCCCTGTATGAATGAATCTTCACTAGGATGTGAAATAAGAGATATTAACCATGACTTGCTTGGCAGAGTGCTGTATGGACAATTAATTGGGAAACTTGATTTATTAAAAGAGGATACAATGATGCTGTTACATTTTTCTGTAGTTAAAACCAAACCTACCTCTAGTTCTTCTAGAGGAACCAAGCAAACCAACCTCTAGTTCTTCTGACTAGGCTTTCTGCAGCCTGTTAGCTATGCAGTAGTTGGCAGATTCATCATCTCTTCTGGTATTTCAAGAAACAAAAATGCAGGGCAGGTTTTTTGGGTGTTAAACACCTTTTTTTTCCTAGCTTGACTCATGAGATGAACTCATTTTAATGGCTGGTTCTGGATTTGCAGCAGTTCAGTTGTACATGCTGTCAGTTTTAGAGATCATCTTTTGAGCTTCATAGTTCACCTCTAGAACTGCAGAAGAGGAGTTCTTTTATTTTTATGCTTTTAAAGATGAAATATGGAAAAACCACATAGTGCAGTGAATTCTTTTGTGTATTTAGTGTTGCAGAATCACTTCTATATCTTCCTAAATTATACTTTTCTTATGCTATAGATGTTTGCAGTGAGATCTTGGATAGACTTGTTTAATTCTTAAATAAGCTGTGAAGTATAAACTTAGAAAAAATCAATGTATTTTCCAGCATTTCTAAAGGCTGCTGGAAGTGGATTTAAAAATAGCTTGATGTGAAATGTTGTTTACCATGACTCAAGAGCAGATTTGTGAATGAAGGATAAGAGAACTAATAACTGCCTCCCTGTCCTTGACAGCATTGCCTGTTGCTTTCATTCTTTAGTCTTGATGCAAGCTCTTCTCAAAGCTTTGTGCATTTCATCTCTCAGTGAAGCAAAAGAGAAAGGAGGAAAAGGTGAGGATCAACACCCAAAATTGGACAGAGAGAGATGGGAACTATTCTTGATCATCTGGCAACCTCCTGATGTCCTTTTTGAAGAGAGATTTTTATTCAAAGATCCCTTTAGAGGTGGACAAAGGGAAAAAAAACAACAGTGGAAATGGTGGTTGTTTTTTTTTTTATATAGGATATATATTGCTGTGAGTTTTATTTGATGAAAAACAAAGATACTTCTAGAAGCTACTTCCCAACAAAAGATTGATGATGTTTTAGCATGCATTGAGCTCTCTGCTCGACCTAAAGAGCAAGGAGGAATTTAGAGTGTGCACCTTGTCTGGCTGCTGGCCAGTGGTAGGTGGCAATAACCATTTGGAGGGACTTTTTGTCTTTTATAGAGGCATTTTCTGCATGCCATCATATGCTTTGAACTGAGGATAGCTACAGCTAAAGACAGGAAGAGCCAGCAGATTTCAGGGGGGTTGTAAAAGCAGTGATTTAGCACTTAAGATAAGGCAAGTTCTTGGGAGATGCTGAGGAATGGATCTGCAACTGATAACATGATTTCCAGATGATCTTCCTGTTGGCTGCTCTTTGGGAATTGTCAGCAGACTTCAGTCATCTCTGGATGTGCATGTAAAAACAAAACAAAAGCTTTTAAAAGTGTTTCATGTTGGAAAGGAATCCTTGGTACTGTCTCAGGATTTGCATTCTTCAGGTTGCAGGCAGAGCTGGAGATGAGATTGATCTGTTTGGCAGGCTGTGCATTGGTGGGGAAGTGTTTGAGCCTTTCCAAATTACTGTGAGCTAGGTAATCACACAATGGTCAGGGTTGGAAGGGACCTTCTAGCTCCTCTAGTGCCACTAGAGCAGCTTGCTCCCAGGGCTGGGGCTGCCACCACCTCTCTGGGCAACCTGGCACAGTGGCTCAGCACCCTCCTGGGCAACAACTTCTGCCTAACAGCCAACCTCAATCTCCCCTCCTCAAGCTTGGATCCATTCCCCTAGTCCTAGCACTGCCTGACATCCTAACAAGTCCTTTCCCAGCCCTCTTGTAGCTCCCACAGATCCTGGAAGGCCACAAGAAGTTCTCCTGGGAGCCTTGCCTTCTCCAGACTGAACAATCCCAACTCTGTCCTCAGAGGGCTCCAGCCTCTGAGCATCCTTGTTCCCAAAATGTTAGTGTAGTTTGCTGGAGTTTAAGTCAAAAGATCTATGGCTAGCACAGTTATGCTACCAAATCCTTGCTATAGTGCTGTTTACAGGGGGTAATAAAGGAAAGAAAAGCCTTTTCAGGTCTGTCTCTAACTTAGGAAGTAGATGGAGTTGTAAAGAGTGGTAAGTGTAGTCTTGTAGAAGAAGCAACTATGCACACCTAATAGCAAGTGTGTTGTTGATAGGACCTTTTTTTGGCCTCAGTTGGGCTCTGGGTTAGCAGTTTGGTGTAGGTGAAACATCAAAAGAACATCAAAGAATCATGTGTCTTTGTTCTCATTGATTGAATGCACTGGATTGATCAATTGCTGAGTGTAAAATGTATTATACCTGAACAAATGATTGAAAACTCCTTCAAAGTGGCTCTGTATGTTTCATTTGCTGCATTTAGGCCACCAAAGGCAATACTATTTAAACCAAAACGTGTTTTAGCAGCACACTAAGCAGGGGCTAAGGGTAAGATTATTCAGTGAATTATTTCATGGGGATGATCACTGTAAATAAGGAACCAGTTTATTCACAATGGGATTGTACCAGAAACCATAGCCTAAAGGTAAGGTGGAAAGAGCTCTTGAGTGACTAGAGATACCACTTTATTTTAGCCTGTTTTGAACCATTCCCAGAGTTCAGAATTACATGCTGGAAATGCAACATCATTATGGTATCAAATTGGAGCACCTGATTATCCTTCTGCCTTTAATGGCTTGCAACACCTTAACTCATAGCATTTGCTAACAAAGAGAGTCAGTTGTGGTCTAGAAACCCTTATCAGCTAATTCAATGCAAGCCTCCACACACCTATTAGGTGTTATCAGTGTTTGTAGCAGGATTTGGTTTGTGGTTGCAATTATATGCAAAAGTCTCCCATCTTCCACTGAAGCTAGGTAGAGTATCCTGGGAGAGATTTAGAGGTTAGAAAGGGTTGGCAGGCAGATGGGATGCAAATTCTGAAGTATTGCCTGTGAGAGTTTAGGTTTTAGCTTACACTTCAGGGCCTTGACTTCATCTTAAGTGGTTTTAACTTGATAAATTCAACTCTTCTCCAGAATTTCCACTCTCCTTTTTATCCTAATATTTAAACTAATGCTATATAAATGATTCAATCCCATTTAAACTAGACTGTGTAAACACAGGGATATATCCTTCAGTCTAAGGATTGCTCAGTGTGTGCTCCAGATGTGAAGTCATCTTTCAACCCTGTGCCAAGTGTGAAACATTCACAGGTAGGTATGTCTGTATTTGGGCATTTAGGCCAATGTGTGTTATCCTGTGTTATGTTCCGGCTTTTTCCTTCACGTTTAAGGTTTATTATACTGTTTTCAAGGTGCTTAGATTGGGTGAAGCTTCCTATTTTGAATACCTTTGACAATCAGGATGTATATTGAATGTGCATTCAGGATTGAGCTTCTGGTCCTAGTTGATGTTTCTGCCTGTAGTTCAGTGTTTGTGATGATCCAGAACAGTCAGAGTAACCTAAATAAATTATATTTAGCCTTCCTTGCTTGTAGGTATTGTACAGACTGAATTTTGGAGGTACATTAGAAGAACAGAGTAGGAAATAAAGCACTTTAAGAAGTATCTTGCTCATCTGTTTATATTCTTTTGGGTATAGTGGAGGAGTAGCTTTAGAAATTGCTAATAGAGGCAGCAGTAAGTTTAGACTCAACAGAAAAACATGACTGGGCCCACAGTTTGCTCAAATAAATGAGAAAATACAGATAGTATTTCTAGTAAGGTAGAGATTTGATAGCAACTAAAAGTTGGTTGCAGTGTTCTCCAGCTTGCTGCTAAACTACTTGTCTAGGCAAATTGGTTGAGCTCGTGTGTGACTTAAGCACTTGTCCAGCCTTCTGTTTGTATGTTTATTTTTTGGTTGTTACTTTAATTAGCATGGATATCCCCCAGGAACTTTTTCAGGGCTCTGATTTCTTCATGTGTAATCAAGATTTGAGCTTGCTTAAGCAGCAGTATCAAAGGACTGGGCTGAGTGTTAAAGACAATGCTGGAAGGTTACACATTCAACAACAGTTTTAATGTCTTAATGCATTTAATAGTAGGGTTTTTTCTTTTTTACTGCTGTGTAGCTCTTAAAGCTGAATTATGCACTTCAGGTTAATTCCAGCAGCTCTTAGGAAAGAAATGCTTGGTTCTCTATCCTCAATGTCACACTTGGTTCATTCCTGTAAGATCAGAAGGTGCAAGTCAAATGTAAGCTGTGCTGTTATTTTTTTGTGCAGATATTGTTGATCTTTTATCTGTAATCCATTGTCTGATAGGTCAGTAACAGTCCTACTTATTGGTAACTGAGTGTTAATCTTCTTTGGTGCTTACATATCTGCTCAGCAAGTCCTTTTAATTACATAAAGCATTCAGTTTCTGAATTTAGTATCTGTTGGGAGTTGCTTGTGCTTGGGTTAGAAATGATATTTGCCTTTCAAACCTTCAGAGCAGTCATCAGAGAAAGAATTCTTCCTATTTCCCCAATCACTTTGAACTCCCTGTGCAGTGGAGAGGGATGAAATCCCTGTCAACAGGACAGAAAACTTAAATGCCTTTTAAGCTTCCTCTGACCTTCACTTCACCCAAGTTGGGTAGAGATGAGAGACACATGACTGGCAGTTGGGACTTACATGGAAGAAACTCTAAAAATGAAAGAATTGAGGATGTAACCCTGCTAAATTTGTGTTTTTATAGTTTTGAGTGCTGTTAGAGTGATTAAAAATGAGCTCAGTAGCTGCTTTATGATTAATTTCCCTTCTGTTGTGACTGCAGTTTGGGAATCTTTTTCTGTTTAAAGAAGAGCAAGTAAAACTTAGGTGGAACCTATATGATGAGTGAATTATTCAGCAGCTGAGTTGGGGATAAGCATAGTATAAAAAAATAACCTCTGTAGATTTCCTGGAAGATTCTTTTCAGCTTGGTAATTTTCCTGGGTGTCTATGTCCAAGTATCTTCCTGTGGTTTTGTACCAGGTGGAAAGATTCCATGTCTCTTTGCAGAAATCTTTCTATGGACTAGAAAAAACATTTTAATCCTTGCTTCCAGGTTCAGCCTGACAGCAGTGGAATGGTTTGTGTTTCCTCTAGGATTTTGGGAGCAATGTCTACCTTCTAGAAAGGCATGGAAGTGGAAGCAGAACAACTCAAAAGAGTATTTTGTGGGGGTTGTGTGTGTCTTTTGTGCACAGTATTAATCATTTTCCCTTGATTTTACTTGCAGTGCAGGATTCTGAGCATTCCTGCAATCTGGCAGGGAAGGATTTCATAGGAATAAGTAGTTATTTAGCATTATGGTTTGTTATAAGCTGTTTAGTGGCAATCTTGACCTGGCCTTCATTTGAAATTCTGGTTAAATTCTTTGGTCTAAAATTCTGAATTCTGCTTATCTGTATACATACATATGAGAATATAAAAAAGCTTAATTCTCTTTATAAAGAAACAAAGTAAACCAACCAAAAAAACCCCAACTTTAAAGAAATGTGCTGGTGAGAGAAGGAGCAATTGCTGCTCTTATTCTTACAAAATAAAACCCATTGAAAAATAAAACAAAAGGAGTTATGAGTTAATGAGTGCATATTTGAAATAGTTGTTAAATCATTTCCTGTGGCACTCCAATGAATTTGAGGTAGAAATTCTCTTTAATCTGTTGAGGGAGGCTATTATGTTAAGACTGGATCAGCATATGGCACTGCCAAGTGCTTCTTTGGTAGGCTTAATATCCCAAATTGGGTGAAATGGCAAGTTGCTGAGGGCTTGGGGCAGGATGTGCAGATACTTCCAAGCTCTTTTTCTTTCTTTCCAAGTCTGGAAGACTCCTTCCAATTCTGGACTTGCTTGAGAGAGAGGAGTTGCTGAGCATGGATTTGATTGGAGAGGAGGGAGGAAAAGAGGTGTGAAATGTTGGAGAGTGGTTTTGCTTTGCTGCTTGCTTTTTCTGGTGGAGAAAAGGGCTTGGAGTTGTTGCAATGATCTCAGGGCTGTGTGTGTGTTAGAGCCAAGTGTAGATGCAGTTGTTGGCAATCCAGCCTCTTTTCTTTCTGGGATACGAGCTTAAAAACACTGCTTTATAACAAAGAGCAAACCAGATGATCCTAAAATCACAGAATGTTAGGGGTTGGCAGGGCCCTAGAAAGCTCATCTAGTGCAACCCCCCTGCCAGAGCAGGAGCACCTAGACCAGCTCACACAGCAATGTGTCCAGGCAGCTCTGCAATGGCTCCAGACAAGGAGACTCCACAGGCTCCTGGGCAGCCTGGGCCAGTGCTCTGGCACCTGAACTGCAAACAAGTTTCTCCTCAGCTTAATCCTAAACCTCCTGTGCTCCAACTTGCTCCCATTGCCTCTTGGCCTACCATTGGATGCCATGGAGCAGAGCCTGGCTCTCTCCTCCTCACACTCACCCTTCCCATATTTAACATATGCATATTAACATATGCACCCTTTCTTTCATCCTTCTACCTTAGTTTTTACTATAGTTCTATAATCCTATAAATCACTGAATTTGCAGGTAGTCATTAGACTTACTTGCTGTCAGATAGCTCTGCAACAAAAGTACTTTAGGCACTAGTCTTGCTGTCTGTGACTTAAGAGGAGAGTTGCTGTTTTCTGGATTAGCTCTCTAGCCTTTGTGTACCCAGACAAATCTTCCCCTGCTTTTGTTCCTGTCATCACTAGAACAGTCAGACAAATTCCAGTCACTGACCAAGATTGCCATGTAGTTTTGCACAGTTTGGCATAGGCCAAGTTGGCACTAGGAGGGAGGTCTGTGCTCAGAAAGGTTCAAGTGCAATTTTAGTTCATAATATGGGTATGTAGAACTTCTGCTAGTTGTGCTAGAACTTGTTAAACAATGCCTTTTCTACTAAAAACATCACCTTTTTTGGATGCTCTTCTTAAAAATGTTGTTATACAATAAGAAACAATTCTCTTCTGTAGCATTTTATACACTAAATAGATCCTCTATCCTAAGGTATCCCTTTTCCTCCTCTGGATTGTCTGCTCTTGCAGGGAGGTTGGACTAGATGATCTCCAACCCCTGACATACTGGGATCCATTCATAATGAAGTTATTAATGACTTTCTCCCTGTCCAAAATACTTTAAGGATGATGAGTGAACACTAGATGTTCTAGTTTTTGCTCATGAGTATTTCCAAGCATTGATTTCAGTTGTCTGCTTTTAATCAAGAGGTAGAGGTATAGAAATGCAGCCCTCACATATCCTGAGGTTGCTGGAAAGAGCTCCATTTTGCTTCAGAAAGAAGAGTTAAAAGTAGTAACTCCCATTGTGGCAGTCTAATCTGTCTCAAGTGACCACAAAAGCAATGTACCAAGCATAATTGCTGGGGAAAAAAGAAGCTTTTTTGTCTTTATGAAAGAAGATCCAGCTGTGTCTCAATGCTATATAACTATAGTTGTCTGTCAGGGAATGTGACTAGGTTCTGTGAGATTTGTCCAACAAAGGTTGGTTGTGATTGTAAAGTGCTAAGAAATAGTTTTAAATGCACTGTTTGAAGAGATTGGTGATTTTTTTCTTCTGGAGAAGTCAGCTGGTTTTGGAAGTGTATTGATGTTAGTGGTTTGAATTGAGATTGCACAGCCATGAACCATGAGAATTAAAACTTTCTTCAGTTCTGCCATTTCTGAGAAGTAAAACTAAATAAAAACTGTGTTTGAAACATGGTAATGAACACCTCAAATGCTATGGTGGCTGCTGTTGAGTTGGTTTGGCAACATCTTGAAGGGACATACTTGGGTAAATTCATTTAACCAAGGAATTGGTAAAAGTAATGGAAGAAAGAGCTGCTGAAGAAGAAAATGCTCAGTTGGTAGTTTGCATTGGAGATTGTGAACCTTTAGCTTTCTACATCTAGAAACATCTGTGCTTCTCTTACCTTCAGGATCATTTCTTGGGAAGGGATGGAAAAGTTGCTCTCTGCTGCATCTTGATGGTTTATGACCAGGGACCTGCTGCTAAATGATTAGAGGAGAAGCTTTTGGGCAGCTAGAGTGGATTTTTTAGAGTCTGGTTAGCCTGGGAGTGGTGTTGGGATGCAATCTATCCTTGGAAGTGACTGCTTTAATGGATGCTTAACCCTTGAGGTCATGAGCACCTTCCAGAATGATAACTAATAGAAGCAGTTGGTTGCTGTTAATTGTAGCTTTACCAGCTGAAGATATTTGATGGGCATGCAAATTGCCTTTTAAGTGTATTTGCTTTTCTTGATGTTAACTGTATTGTAGCTTCACTGTAATGCTCTGCTTACCTACCTAAATCCTGGCTTAGGAACTCTGGCCTGCTCTTGTCCTGATCATGTTGGCAAAATGCAACACCTGCAGAGCTAGCTGATGCTGCTGGAATGAATGTGTCCTCTTCCCAAGCCTGGAATGGTGTCTTAAGAGGTCTTGTGCTTCAGTTGTGTGTCCTGTCCTTTTGCCACATGTCCACTTTGGTAGAGCAGCTGTTGTTCTTTGCTGCAGAACTCTTGAGGAGTGGTTCAGGAAAATGAGATGTGGATGAGTCTTTCCAGCAGAAGCAGTGAAAAGAGGTAAGAAAAAAGATGATGGGAGTGATTAAATAAACAAGTTTTCATGTTGCTAATTCCTCTTGTTGCAAGGCTGTGGAAAAGCTTCTCTTGGTATTATTTTCTCCACTTTGTTTCCTTAGGGAATCATTCCTTGTAGGGTTTGCTCCCAACCTTTGGTGCCAGCAGGAATTGATGCTGCTGTTAGGTCTGGGTGCCTTTCCTTTCCTCTTCCTTCGTGTATACATTCTCCATCTGGTCACTGTTGCCTTCCTAAGGCTTTTCTGTTCTTACCCACTATTACTGGGGTGAATTTCTATGTTTTAATAGTTCTAAAAGAATAAGTTGGTTTTGTTGTGAGACAGATCAAAAGCCCAGAGTATCCAGCTTGTAACTCAAGTACTTTACCTTGAGCCTTTGAAAACAAACAGCTCCTGAGTTCAGGTCTGCTGTGTTGCTCAGCCTGGCCCAGAACACCTCAGAATGAAGTTGTGGCATTGTATTCTTGTTTTTAAAGATGATCTACAGGGATTAGAAGGAATTAAAAGAGAAATGCCAAAGTAATACCTAAACCAAGCAACAGATCTTTAAAGCTGAATGGTAAACCTACTTCAGGCTTCTGGTTAAGGCAGTGACTCATAAGGAGCCTGAAGCTGTGAAAGCATACTCACTTTTTTGTACTGGAAGTGATAAATGAGAGCTAGCTTAGACCCTTATGTACCCTCCAATAATTTGGGAATAAGAGGACATGGGTAAAATTGCCTAATTTTAAGAAAGGTTTTATCTGTGAAGCTCATTGCCACAAGATCCTGTGGAGGGCTAGAAATTAGCATCACTTAAAGGAAGAAAAATGTGAATGTATATGCAAGGATGTTAATGTAGGAAATGCTACAAAGTTATAGTAATACTTAGAAGTATAAATGACTTTTGGATCCAGCTTCTAGGGCAAATTCAGGGGAGGCAAGTCCATCTTTGAGGTAGTTCTGCTCTGGCTGCTACTTTGACTTCTTTAGTGACTTGATGCTGGCAACCACTGAAGACAAGGATGGTGCTGCATGCTTTATTCCAAATTAGAATGTAAAAGCTTCTTTCTTTTCTTTAAACTTCATTGAAAATAGTATTGAAGTGTGAAGGCAGGAGAAGAAATGAGGAGCAGAGTCAAATGGAAAAAGAGAGGTGGAGAAGAAGTGAGGAGCAGGGTCTAAAGGAAAAAGAGAGGTGGAGAAGAAGGCCTTTGAGTACTGTTTATAGCTATATGAATGGTCAGGATTGATCTGTTGATAGATCTGTGAATGGTCAGGATTGATCCCACAGCTGCTGAAAGCTGTCTGGGATACTATGATGTGTTATTGACTTTATGGGGGTTCAAAAGTTTAGAGGTTGTTGCACCTTTAGAGTAGGGAAAGATGTAGCAGCTGCCCTACTTGATCAAAGCATGGGTCAGAAATGGATGTCCTGTAAAGAGAAGCAAGATAGTTATGGTTTTATTACCAACCCAACCACTTAGTCACAATCTCTGTGGTTCAGGAAGCTGTCCTCGTGCTTGAAAAATGTCATGGTCAGCACAACAGAGACTTAAAATAGCAGTTTGGATGCTCTAGCACTGGCATTAGAGCCCTGCTGGCTAACAGCCAGGAGGCCTGCAAATGAAGAAGAAGGAAAAATGCTTTTAAAAAGGCTTTAAAAGTGAAAGGCAGCTTCTGATGTTTCACTGTTCTAACATTTTAAGCTTGCTCTCCAGTATTTTGTTAAAGAGGTGGATCATTTTGAAGGCCTGGAAAGAGACATTAGATAGGAACAAGTTTTATTGGCAACCCAAAAGAATGAAATCAGTTAGAGGAGTGCAGGTAGGGGTAGCTAGCTGTAAAGAATTTCCAGGTATACAGAATAAAGTGGTAGCTGCCCCAGTGAGGTGAAAAGACATCAACTCCAGCAGCTGGATTTTCCTCTTCTTCCTGCTGCTGTATGTTTCAAACAGTTGGTTGTCCATCAGGATACACTCAAGACCTTCCTAGGCTTTACAAACATATCTAAATATATCTAATATAAATATATCTAAATATAATATATCTAAACATGTATATGTTTAGTGGTTGAGTGATGGAATTGATGTCATTTGTCCTTTTGCAGGGACTAGGAGGAGGGGATAGCCTTTAGCAGCCTCCTTCCTTGCTCTTCCCAGACTCATCCTTGCTAGTTAAATCCTTGCCTCAGGGGAGGAATGATGCCTTCTGTTGTGATAACTCCTCTTAGAGTGTCTGTGGATGATAACTCCATTAGCTCCTGCTAATGAATAAATAGGCAAGGAGGAAGCAGTTACAATTACCAGGTTCTCTTTTTTTATTGCTGCCTGCAAAGGACTCTGAAGAAGAGATGTGGAAATGCTTCTTGTGCTTTGCCCTCCAGTTCTGTCAGGTAAATGCTGTTAGCAGAGTTGCTCTCAACTGTCTTCCCAGTCAAAATAAAGAGAGAACAGGACAATTCAGCTTGATTCCTGCCTTTCTGGTTCCATTTGCCAGCAGGGCACTAATAAGTCACTTTAAAGAGTGCTACCAGAACTCTGAGATCTGGCTTAACTTCTCCAAACACTCCCTCAGCACTCTGCTGCTCTTTCAGATGCTTTAAAATAACTAACATTGAGGGTGAATTTGCCTTTATGCTACTGATATATTCTGGAGCATCTTTTTCAGGACTTTGTAGAGTTGTTGCCCTCTCAGATGCTCTGCAGATCAGCAAGAACATCAGAGGTCACTAAATCCTAAAGGAGACATGTAATCTACTTAGTTGTTTTTTTTCTTACTTTATTTAGAACTTCTAGTTTATGATAAATGGGAAATAGCTTTCTTTTCCTTGTGTTTGTTTTAATCTCACAGAGTAGAATGTATCTCATCCATTTTGCTTAATGAGTTTGTTTGCACAAGACCTGGTACAAAAGAGTAACTTTCTGGGAAGGACTTAAGTCAAAACCTAGGTTAAGATAAGACCCAGGTCCCATATCTGCCAGTTTATCTCTATATGTGGTTATTGGCTAAATATTAGACTTGTGTTTGATCTAGAGCCAGAAATTGTATTTCAGAAGCTGGAGGAGTCCCCACACTGCTCTGGAGTTGGACATGCTGCTTGTGGGTTGCCATACTTACTGTATATCTAATATGATATATCTAATTATGATATATCTAATTAGACTGAGTGGCTTCTTTTTGATAAGCATTTTCCACTGTCATTGATTAGAGCTTTTTTTGCTCATCTTCCAAGTGTTAATCTTCTCCTTTTCCATCTTTATGGTACTGTTTGAAAGCCAAACTGCTCTGAACTACCCACATAATCCTATAGGACACTGGCTGCTGGGCTGGTGAAGTTTATCAATCTAATTAATCTAATAATTTAGTGCCAGTAATTTCAAGAGGTGCCTTTTGCAGAAACTCCTATTGTGCAATCCCTTAGGATTTCAGCAGAAGTGTTTGAAGGATCTAATATTGGTTTATAGTGGAATGTTATTCCTGCTGAGTGAGGACTTAAGGTAAGGTGCTGGTGAGACTTGTAAGCAATTAAAAAGAGTAAATGTTGACTCTCTTTAGCCTTTGAGAAGAATTGTTACTGCTCTTTGTGTTTTGGAAGTGATTATGCTTTTGTAATTAGAGGCTTGAGATAAATGGGAGAAAAGGATGGAAAGGATTGCTGAGTTTCTACTATTACCAAATATTTAGCTACTTTAGTGAATGGATTAACTTAAATCCTTTTTTTTAGACTGTATACCAAAATAGTTCTGAAGTTTTTTCAGTTAAAAAAATAACTTCATGGAAGTAGAGTGAGGATGAAGAGAAAGCTCAGAGGGTGAAGAATAACTTCATGGAAGTAGAGTGAGGATGAAGAGAAAGCTCAGAGGGTGAAGAATAACTTCATGGAAGTAGAGTGAGGATGAAGAGAAAGCTCAGAGGGTGAAGAATAACTTCATGGAAGTAGAGTGAGGATGAAGAGAAAGCTCAGAGGGTGAAGAATAACTTCATGGAAGTAGAGTGAGGATGAAGAGAAAGCTCAGAGGGTGAAGAATAACTTCATGGAAGTAGAGTGAGGATGAAGAGAAAGCTCAGAGGGTGAAGAATAAGGAAGCCAGAAAAGCTCAGTGCATCATTTGGACTGTGTAAAATGCTTTAAAATCACTGACTCCTGATTTTCAGTGCCCTGAAAGTGCAAAAAGGAAGAGAAACACTTGCATGTTATCTAGATCTCAGCTAAAAAACATGTTCCTCTTGTTAGTATAGAACTTATTAACTGCTGGAATCCAGCAGCTGATGGAAAAGAAGCAGGTTTTCAGTGATGTTATTTACTGACAAGTGTATTCACTGGAAGGAGATGGAAATGCAAATACTTTGGTTTGAAATTCATGCAGAAAATAGGAACTGTTCAAGGCCTAAAAGATCTGCATCAGGTTTCAGGGTTACACTGTCTCAGCTGTGAAAGGAGATGGACAAACAAATCTTTCCCTTAACTTATGGATACTTGAGCTTTCTTGCAACCCTGCCTAGCTCTAGGAAAAAGGATTCTTAAGATATTTAGCATTTTTGCTGTGATAGTTATTTCTGTGCTGTATCTAGGCAGGATTCATTTCAAAGCCTTGGACAAATGCTTATTATTAATAGCTAGTTGGAATTCATTTTTCCCTGGAGGAAAAAAGACAAGTGTGATGTAGCCAGGGAAGAATTTTTCTATTGGAATTTACTCATAGCTGTCTAAAAATTCATTGAGATTTTGTAGTGCAGCTGCTTATTTATATTTCTTTTTCTATCTGACTCTTTAAGGGAACATTAAAAAGAGTGACTAGCCATGGTTTGACCCAGAGTTGATTCTCCTGAACCTCTCATCTATCTCTTGCACCAGTGAACCCCCAAAATAGGAATATGGAGAACTTCCCTCTTGAGGATTTTGGTGTTTCACAACTTTAGCTGTTGTGTAGTTTCTCCTTTTTATATCCTTAAAGTTTTTAATAGTGTAGCTGGAGCTGAAAATATAGATGTAGTTAAAAGAGGTTTTTATTGAAGCAGTAGATTGTTTTATCATTAATATCATAAAAGCTAGGACAGAGATCATAGCTTCAGCAGTCTCCAAATCACTGCTATTTCAAGCCTTTTGACAGTCCATGATGTAGAATATGAAATATCCATGAGAATTTCCAAGTCTTTGACTCGCTTGAAAAGATCCCAAGTGACTATATTTTCTCCAGAGCTGGGGGAAGGACCAGTTTAGTCTCCTTAATTCTGCTTATGGCTTTGAGTTAATACAACTCAACACTTGAACCTCACCAAAAACCCCAATCAATAAAGCTCAGGCTAGTAGTTATGCTTCAAGAGGAGTTCCATTGTTTGCTTTCTTGCTCTTTTTGGTTTATTTAGTAGTCTTGGCATGTATGCAGTGGATCCCAAAGCTTCCTGATGAAATCCTCTTGAAGTCTATCAGAAATGCTGTCTCTGATTATTACTTGCTATCTCTGCTCTTTTTTTTTGGAGCTGGCTCTTTGAAGCTTCTCTTTCTGTTCACATTTTTCCTTTTTTTCCTGCCTTGTGGTGTTTCCTGGGTTAAGCCATGCAGATAGAGGAAAGAAAATCCTTGTCTTTTTCTCTAGCTGTCTCTTGGCTCATCATTTCCACAGCAAGCACTTGGACATTCAACAGTTCTTGCACACATTCACAACTGTATCAGTTGGAGAAGCATTTCCCAGCTCTAAAAGCACTAAACATTTTTACACTCCTCAAATAAGCACTTCTTAAGATGCAAGCTTTTTTCTCTCATGCCCTAGTTTTGCTGTGTTGTTGTGAATCACTAATAGACTGTTCCTGAGGCTGAGGGAACAGAAGTTCTCAGCTGTCAAGGGTTAGGGCTGGGCTGGCCACTAAGCAAATGATAGATGCTTCCTCTGCAAGAGGAAGGGAAAGGGAATAAGAGACTTGTGGACTGGAAAACTAAAACTACTTTCATGAAAATAGGACCAGAATTAAATAGATAGCAAATCAATATCAAAGCCCTGATAGCATCTGCATCATCACTGATGCTGTGGTAGACTCAACAGCAGACAGGGGCTGGATTTGGGACTTGGATTCAGGAACTGATGGATTGAGAGCAAAGGCAGNCTAGAATTAGTCCTAACTCCAACCAGGACATCAACAAATAGAGGAAAGCTTCCCCTAAATTGGGAAATGCCAAGTTGTGACACATGAGTCAACAGGAGAGTTTACTGCTTTGATACTGAGGTGCTGGAATGGTGTGTTTAAATCTAGTCCCTTCATGGCTTTGTGGCACATTGTGCCTCCCTGAATGCTGCATGATAATACCTGGAAGGGGGAAAAAAAGCTTACTTTTCCACAAATTAATATACAGGTCTCTTGTTTCAACCAACTTGCTTCCTTCCTAAGGCTCCTGTAGCTTTCCCTGTTTGCTCTCTGTATCTTTGCCTTCCTCCTTGACCTGTGAGTCTGCTTTTCTTGAAGGCTTCAGATGGGAATGGGAAAGGCACGGAGCTGTGAGGAATCCACTGTGGTATTTTAACTTGAAGCCCACAGTTCTGATCCTATTTTTTTGTCCATCTTCAGTTTCTTCTCATGCATTCTATGATTGTCAGCTTGACTTGAAATCAGCAAGTTTTAGCAAGCTATAGAGTTTGTGTAGCCTAAGTGTTACCAGTGAATGCTTATTTTGAATGGGTTTTATTTACTAAATAAATGGGAGAGAGAAGGTTTTATTTCCTAAATAAATGGGAGAGAACATCTAGCTTTCTGTAAAAGAAATTAGCTAGAAGGCTCATAAGGAAACTTAGTTTCTCCTGTATCTAACACTATTTCTTGCCTGCTTTACCCTTTACTGCCTTGTAGCCATATCATGTCCCTTTTCGTGGCTCCTTCAGCTTTGGAATCTCCAATACAATCAGCAAAGCTGCCTGGAGTTCAAACCCTTCAATCCCAAAGGGTTTGAACTCTGTTTTGCACAGATTTGGGGAGACCTTGCAGGAAAGAAGTTGTCAGAGCAGTTGTGGGTTTGGGGTTTATTTTCCCTTGTATTGTGAATTCCTTTTCCCTGGTGCTTGTAGAGGAGAAGAGAAGCTTGAAGGAAAGAACTCTGAAGTTTGGCTTGCTGTTGTTTGCCAACTTGTCCACTTCCCTCATTGCTTTGGGCAGCAGCCTGGGAGCTTTCTGGAGGCTCTGAAAGTCCTTGCAGAGGAGGCAGAAGCTAGGGAAGTGTAGATTGGAGCAGCATATCCATTGGACTTGCTATATATGCATCTTGGGGAGGCTCAAGGGATCACTAGACCTCAGAAGGTGCTTTTAGAGTCCTGTTTGCAGAGATTGTAGCACTGGAAAGTTGGTTTATCACTTTCCTCCTCTTGTGCCTTCTGAACTCAGAGAGAATGTGGTGTAAGTGCAAATAACATGCTCAGAGTTTGGTTATAGTAGTAATTCACAACTTGTTAGGGTTTCGTGTGGTTTTACTTTGGCCTGGGAGCAGACCAGAGTGGAGCTGTTGGAGCCAAGAAAGTGGAATATGCTTTAGAATCCTTGTTAGGATTTATTCAAACTAATTTTTTTTGTCCTGTTTGTTGAGTTACTAACTGGCTTGAGAAATAAGGCAAGCTGAAGGGGGAGGAATTGGCAGCTGCACCTCCCTCTTCACACACCATGTCTTGAGCCTGATGGTTTTTTCACAGACTTCTGTGGAACTTCTTGAGATGTTAGTAGGAAAAGAAACAAGAGAGCAGATAGCTGGAAGTGTTAGGTAAACCAAAACTAATGTAATAGATAGCAAAGGGCATTGGTGCCTCCCCAACCCCAGAGGATTTTCATGTTCTAATAAAACCTCTGTGGTTTTTTTTAGCTGGTTCTTTTCTTTCCTAGTGTGTCCTGGATGATATTTATTCTAGCAGAGACTAGTCTCACTCCTTCTTGTTCCCAAACACAGTTGGATTGGTGGTCTCAGAGGAAGAATGCTGCTGAAAGTGAGCCAAGGCTACTTCAGACTCTGCACTCAAACCCATTTAAAAACACTTTAAAAACATTTGTCCCTGCTTTGGTTGGTTAAAGGGAAAGGGATTGCTACTTCAAAACTGGGAACTTCATGTTCTCCTCCCTCAGTACAGGCAATGAAAAGAAGTGTGGGGAAGAACCAAGTGTATCTACTGCGAAGTATTCTTGACAGGGCCTCATTTCTCCTCAAGGCTTGATTGTCAGTGCTGAGTGCTAGCTAATAGATCATCCAAAAGCAGGGCAGGGCCAAAGTTCATGTTAAAATAGGATTACAATTCTGAGCTATAAATACAAGCTCTTGAAAACACAGCACGAAATTGGTTCCAGGTTCTGAAAGGCTTGAAGTTTGTCTTTGAGTATCCTCCTGCTTTGGTTGTTTTAAACCTTCATAATCTGATTATTTATTTTTTTTTTACTATTTCTCTTGCAAATTGTCATGCTTTTAATTTGGTTTAATGTGTGCTTCTGTGGGAAAAGCTTTGCTTTCAGCATTTAGTGCTTGTGATGCCTTAAGCTTTTTTGCACAATGGTGCCAAACCTTTTTTTATCCTGCCCTTCATACAGCCTAAAATAGTAAAATGGAACTAATAACAAAGTGTTTTGTCAGCTTTGCATAGTTAGAAGGCTAAATTTCTAGCTGGTATGTTATCCATCAGCAAGAGTAATGTTCCTCTTGCCATCCCTTGCCTTCTTCTGGAGGCAGAAATAAGTCTGTGGTCATCTATCTATCTACTCCCTTGCTTTAATGACAAGGTGTCCAAACTAGATTGAAATGAAACAGTAGATTCTAAAGTTGTTTTTTGGGGAGATACAGCTCAAATACTTGATTTGTCTTGTTGTTTTGAAGTCCTAATGAAAGCTAGAAGCTAGTGGGTACTAACCTTGTGGAGATCCAGTGGGTTGGCATTTCCAGCTAGGAGTAGAGATTTGCAAGTTTATGGAGTTTTAAACTATATGTAAACTAAATATATTTCTAGGAACTTGATTCAGTTACTAAACAAAATGAGAGGAGTTTGTAATGAGATCCATGAGCCTTCTTTTCCTCTAAATTCTGTGTTTCGTGTGAGCAGCAATTCTGAACCTGCTGAAGCTTGGGTGGATTTGGCTTCCTCCCATTCAGTTGTAAGCCTAGGCCTTGTGGAGATGATATCCTTGCCCATAATGTCATATATTTTTACCTCAGATGAACTTTGTTTACACTGTAGAATCATGCCCGAAATAAACATGTAGTCTTGTGGTAGATGGGGAACAGGGTTAGGTGATAATTCATTGCTAGGTGCTAAATAGACACCTTTTTTTACCTTAATATTTAGGACACTGCCTGAAAATAACCATTTGCTCTGATTGAAGTGATGAAGAGGAGGGAAGGAATATGTATTTATGTTAATGCATGTTGGGGCAAAAGGTTGTGGTAATGAGAAATATGATTTTGTTAGTGCTTTTGGTTGTTCTGCTGCATCTCTTTTTTTTTTATATTGGGTACCACCTATGTTTCTTCTTTCATGCAGGCTGCTTAAATATATTTATTTCCTAAAAGAGAAGGAAAGAATTTGTAGTAAATGACAGTTTCCTGAGGTCCTGAAAGAAAGGACATGAAGTTGCTTACTGGTACAGTAAGTTACATCCTGAAGTATGAAGTTGGCAGCTCTGTTAGAAGAATTTTTCTGTTGGCCTGGTCAATAAAAAATAGTTAAGGGTGAAAAGAATATATTTTTACATGTGAACATCAAGTCATTTATATTAATGAAGTAAAACTCAGTATAATGCTTGTCCAGCAAAAGAAAAGGGAGGAAAAAAAAAAAGGTTCTTAGATTCTTGCCTAGTTTCCAAATGCTTCTGGGGATTTCAGTTCTGCAAATATTCAAAAGGATTTCAAACTTGAGGAAATAGCTATTTGGATGAGTTAACTCCACTTAAACACCAACTCATTCTCAGCTGAATTCTAGCTAATGAAATGCTTCACTCTCCAGCCTCTAGAGAGAGGAGTTTGAACATGTGCCAGCAAAGAAGGACTTTTCCTTTCTTAGGCATCAGCTTTGCAGTTTTCTTTCTGTCAGCCTGTGTCACATGCACTGTGCTTTCCTTTTTGTGCTCCTCAGGCAACCAGGAGATGGAGTTTGGCTTAAGAGTGTAGAAGAGGATTTTCTGCTATCCCCTTTCTCCATGTAGAAGTGAAGGTAGCATAGAATACTGGTGAGGTTTTTAGCCTTCCTGGTCTTTGTAGAACTGATCTTAGAGGCAGAAAGATTTTAATTCAATATAACAACTGTTATTTTGGCACAGAAATTGGAGATCAGACAACTCATTTCACATCAAGAATATCTCTAGTGGATGTGATTTTTCCAGCTTGCTTCAAAATAAACTAGTAGCCAGTAATGACAGAAGCATGAAGGTTGGCAGAGAGCTGTAAGCTGATCAAATCCAAGCATCCCTATCACTCCCATACCACTAAGCCATGGCCCTAAGGAGAGCAGCTAGATGTTTCTTAACCCCCTGCAGGGCTGGTGACTCTATCACCTCCCTGGGCAGCCTGGGCCAAGATTTAACAACTCTTCCACTAAAGAAATTCCTCCTTATATCCAATCTAAACCTCCCCTGCTGCAACTTGACCTTCATCTCCAGAAGTGTTCAAATGGTGCTGGTGTTTTCTCTTCAGGAGGGTTCCTAGTGTCTTGCATGTTTGGCTGAGTGTGTGGGAAGCTCTTTTTTTTTTCTTCTCCTCTCTCTGCCCTGGATTGTGGTTTATTTTTGTCAATGAAGCCTTGAGTCAAGTGAAGGAAAGAGGGTCCTGTGAGATTCAGTGTGTGCTTAACCACTCTCCAAGCCAGAGCAGTCAGTGGGGTAAGTTTCTATTTTGGCGTGGCTGCTTGGTATCTCTTTTTCTTCTGTGCTGAATAATTCTCTGAAAGCAGTGAGCCTAGGCTAGAAATAAATCTGTAATGTGTCCTTTTCTTTATGGTTTGCTACTGTTTGATTTGTCTTCTTGCACACAAGCTAAACCAAGTGCTAATATTCCAACAGATCCAAACACTGCACACTGATGTGCCTGTGAAGAGGCACTGCCAGAGTTAATTGTGTCTAGAGCAAAAGCTGGGAGTTGTGGCTGCTCAAAGCAGGTAGGTGTGAAGGTGCTTGCATGGAGAGAAGATCCAGGGACAACTCAGTACAGATGATTTTCCTTAGAGCCAAAGGATGCCTTACTTCAGCTGACTTCTGAAGGTTATTATTAGAACACTTTGTGGTGGTCTTTTTGGTGAGTGTCAGGAGAGGAGAGAGCCAGGCTCTTCTCAGTGTCATCCAGTGGTAGGCCAAGAGGGAATGGGAGCAAGTTGGAGCACAGGAGGTTTAGTATTAAGCTGAGGAGCAACTTGTTTGCAGTTCAGGTGCCAGAGCACTGGCCCAGGCTGCCCAGGAGCCTGTGGAGTCTCCTTGTCTGGAGCCATTGCAGAGCTGCCTGGACACATTGCTGTGTGAGCTGGTCTAGGTGCTCCTGCTCTGGCAGGGGGGTTGCACTAGATGAGCTTTCTAGGGCCCTGCCAACCCCTGACACTCTGTGATTCCTCCAGGTTGGATTGGAGAGAATGACAGCATTTTAGTTTGATACTAAAATTATAGGTGAATTTGAGGCCCTAATGCAATAAGGCAAGTTAAATGGGAGAACATTTAATTAGCTAATTAGAGAGAGCCTGTTTTCTGTGGTGGTAGCAGTCCAAGATAACCTGGAATCATAGACTTGTCAGGGTTGGAAGGAACCTTCCAGCTCCTCTAGGTCCATGGGCAGGGACAGCTGGCACTAGAGCAGCTTGCTCCCAGCCCCAACACTGCCAGGGCTGGGGCTGCCACCACCTCGCTGGGCAACCTGGGACACTGTCTCCCCACCCTCCTGGGGAACAACTTCTGCCTAACAGCCAACCTAAATCTCCCCTCCCCAAGATTGGATCCATTCCCCTAATCCTAGCACTGCCTGACAGCCTAACAAGTCCTTCCCTAGCCCTCTTGAAGCACCTGCAGATCCTGGAATGCCACCAGAAGTTCTCCTGGGAGCCTCCTCTTCTCCAGACTGAACAATCCCAACTCTCTCAGCCTGTCCTCATGCATTCTTCATGTACTGCTAACATCTCCTAGGTAAAAATAGAAGATACAATTCAAATCTAACCCATAAGTGACTGCAACATGAGACACTTTACAGTCTTAAACCTAAGAGACTATATATTGCAGAGGTGTCATGACACTAAATAAGTTTCTCTACTGTCACCACCTCGTGTTGGACAAAAATAATCCTTAGTTAAATCATTAGTGCTGAAGAACTAACTCAGCTCACAGCAGCAGTTGAGCTCAGCTTGTGTCTCAGTTAACTAGAAGACTCAGTTCAGGTTTGGCTGTTGAGGTGTTCTTGCTGCTGAGAATGAAGGAAAGGCTCCAGCCTGCCTCATCCTCAATTTGGAAGTGCCTAGAATCAAGAAGTTTTTCACATGAAACAGGCAGAAATTAGGATTTGAGATGGAAAGTAGCAGAAGGGTTCAATTAAAAGCTGTTCAAGCTGGTGACTCCAAATTCATGAGGTCAGCTTTCCTCTTTGCAGTGCATCCATCTTGTATTAATCTATTAAATATGTATATCAGAGTAAATATTGCATGAAAAGGGCATTTGGCTGTGTTTTGAGTTCTCTAGAGATTCCCAGGCACCAGAGGAAAATTCTGGGGGTGATGATCAAAGGGTAGAGAAAAAAAAAAGACCTAGAGAGAAAAGCCCTGAGCTTGTTTTTCTCCTGCAAATTCAATTTGGACTTAGCCTTTCACTCCCCCAAAAAACCCAAATAAACAAAACCCACTCAAACCAAACCAAATAAACAACAAAATCCACCCAGCCAAAAAAAAAATAAACCCCAGAAAACTTAAAATAACTAAAAAAAAAAAAATTTATCAGACATTTATGTAAGCTAATTGCTTGTAAATAGAATCAAACTAAATGAAACAAGCTGTGTATTAAAAGCTAAAAAGGAAAGTACAAAGACACTGTTAATATTAAACTACAGATTTTATGTCATCTCTTCAAAGAAGTTCAAGGGAAAGCTTTGTTGCTCTAGTTTGGCTTTCTTAGGGAGGAGAAAAGCCAACAATGTGCCATCATGTGAGGTCTGAAACACTTGTTTTTCTTAATATATTTCTTAATATCAGCTCATGCACTTTCCCCAGAAGCCTAGAACTTCCTTAAGGGTCTGTCTTTAGGACAGAAATGTTTATTACTGCCTGTAAAGTCTGTTAACCTGCTAGTAAAATGTGATTTAGCTAGGCCCAAACAGGTTTGCTCTCAGCTGTACTTGGCATCTTGATAAATACATTGTAAACAGCTTGAAAAGGAGAAAAATAACTATAACATTGTTTAACACTCATGTCTTTCCTTGTATAAAATGGAATTAATGGGGATTATTTTCACAAGGTAGTAGTTTCTATAATCAACCAATCATTCCATTTTCTCCCCTTAGTTTGTTGTTGGTTTTTTTTTCCTGCTGTTCTATATATGCTAAGAAATCCTGGCTGTGTTTCCAAATGTGTGTTGCTGTGAAATTCTCTGTCATGCCAAGCTCAGGAAAGCCATAGCTTTTTATCCCTCCTAAACTGGGAATGGGAAAGGTCTTTCAGGGCTTGGTAGAGAAGGAATTGTCCAACAACCTTGTGGCCCTCTCCTGGTTTGGAGTAGATCCTTAAAGGAGTTGGAACACAAACTATTTGTGGCAAGAGATTTAAATGCATGACAAGGAATTCTGAAATGGAAAAAATGACATAATTAAGGTTGGAAGAGATCTCTAAGATCATCAAGTCCAACCATAAATTGAGGATTTTAAGTCCTTTTTATCTGCAAGTTTAGCTTTGAATGCTGGTTCTTATCATTTCATCAATGCTTTGGCTGCTTTTTCTCTATCTTGGTACCTGATAACATTCTCTGGTATTGCTGTGGTGATGCTGAATGAGTTCTTCCCTTCTCTCCCATCAAATCCTTTCCTCCTTTTCCCCCCATCAAAAAAAAACAAACCCCAACCAACCAACCCTCCCAAATCCAAGGAGCTTTGGGAAACTAGGATTTCTTTTCATAGTGTCAGCAGCTTGGAATTTAAACAGCCTGTTGATACTTTAAAATGCAGGTTATATTGGAGCTAGTTTACAGGAGAAAGCTTTTTTACTCAAATGGGTTGTTCTTATAATGTTTATTTTCAAGAGGAATTGCCCTGGCTGCTGGTGCAGAGATGCTGCAGCAGCAGCTTGGCAGCCTGCCTGTATTCCTAATGGGAAGCAAGCACTTCACCTATCACAGGTTTCCTTCTAGGAGCTGTAAATACTCCATGCAGCTAGTTGCACTTCAAAATACTTGCATGTTGCTTTCAAACTTCAGTTTGAAGGTTGAGAAACAGTTGAACTCGCTGCAGTTGTTGTGACAGTTGCTTTTGCTTCCATGTTCTTTCCCTTGGAGCCTGCTGGAACTACAGTATTAGAAACAAAATGAGTCTTGTCGCTTATATTCTGTATCACTTCCTAAATACACAGCTTTGGGGGGTTTTTTGCTTCTTTTGCAGATTTTCTCTAGAGTTTATTCACAATTGTTTAACACTTAGTGGCTCTCAAGCTTCTCCTGCCTGATGCAAGCAAGTGGGGCTGTCTCCTTCTTCTCTCTCCTCTCCTCTCCTTCTTCCCTCTCCTCTCCTTAGTGCCAGTGAAACCTGCCATGGACAGAAGGAAAGGGACAGAAAGCACTCAAGGGAGTTTTCCTCCCAGAAACTCTCTCTCAACACTGATATTGTGTGGAAGGACATTGCAGACATTCCTTTCTTAGCCCAAAGGAGATGAGAACATTGATTGTAGGATTCCTTACCATCTTCTGTATGCTCCCAGAGCTACCAGTACCCTCCCTGACTCCAGCTCTATCTGAAGATCACCAACATGCTGTTGTTCTTGTGTCATCCCAGCCAAGTGTGTGGTGCTCCAGCTAGAAGGATCCCAGCACATCCTGCACTTGAGGGCAATCAGCAAACTCTCTGGTGCAGTGACTGAAGAGCTGTTGTGTGTCCAGCTCCATGAATCACTTCTGATGATTGAGGCAACAAAAAAACCTCTCTCACAGTTCCCATAAGGAGGATTCAGGTGGTTTGCATGGATTATTCTAGACCTTTTTTCTTTATGTCTTAAGAAATACCCCTGGGTTCTTCTAAGCATTTCTCATCTCAAAATGCACGAGTTGAGCCTGAGCTACATATCTCTGTGTTAATATTTCTGATAGGGACAAGACACTAATTACTAACCTTACTTGCAGGCAAGTGAGGCTTAAGTTTGTTCAAGGGAAGACAGATGCATGAAAGGATAAAAATTGGAAGTAAAGGGTTATCCCTGACTTGGAAAAGGAGAGCTATTATGACCTTGATGTAAGGAAAGGAATTTAACAGGTTCTATCTAACAGCATCATTGAGATTGATGCTGCAGAAACTGCTTTGTTCTTCAGCTATTTCCATGAACAACATGGACAAAGTCTTCCTAAATGCTTTTTTTTTTTTGCCTGGAATTTTACACTGGATCTTCTGTCTCTTCTGCTGAACTGCTCCATGAATAGAGAAAGACCAAGTCCTCTTTTCTTCTCCACCCCTGGAGTTCCAGCAGGTGATTTCATATTGAGGATCTCCTGTGCACACATGGAGTTGCAGTAGGTGCTTTCATATGGAAGGTGATCTAGAGCCTTCTCCCAGGGAATGGGATCTTTCCCTGCTCAAAGGCAGCCTTATCTTGATGTTCCAGAGCCCCTGGGCAGATTCCTGTTGGAAAGGAACCTGCAACAAGCTGAGTCATGCCTGCTTCAGCTGGGTGGATTTGCTCTGAAACAGCTTCTTTGCTTGAGCTGGAAAGGAATACAGCTTGGGAGGTGTTAGTAGGGTTTGGAGGCTTCAAGGCATCCCCTGAAATCAAGCTTTGTAATGCTGGAGTTATGGATTGTAAGGAACAAGTGTTAGCAACCTGGAAAGTAATTTGGATTCCAGATATTTCAAGTAGCGTGGGGAAAAAGAACTTTGTGTTCACAAAGGAATCTTAAGAAGAAATGTGTTTTCTTGGCCAGCAAGTAGAAGTTTGCATGGAATATATTCTGTTTATTATGTTTTGTCTTCTATTTTTATCTTGTACCCTCTACCTTCCTGGAAAAAGAGAGTACAGACATCATCCTGGAGATCTCTTTTTGGCCAAGTGCCTTTCTCTGTGTGTTGGTCAATCATGTCTTTCCAGACAAAGTCCTTCTTCCACCAAAACAGGTGGAACCACCTCTGTATTCAAGTTTGTGCCCTTGCAGGATGAAAAGACTTGAACCTGACTTTCTGACCTTGGAAGGTTGAGCTGAAATGATCTAAAAGGCAATGTTTTGTCAAGTTGAAAGGTACCCCCAGTTTTTTCTTGTATTTGGAGCACGGTGAAGGAAAGTTTAGATGAGGAAAGCATAGAATGGAAGGACACATCAGGTACTTAACCATATCAAGCTATTTTTACTTGTGTGCTCTAAAGAAAATGAAAAAGCAATACCACTGAAAATTGCCCCAAAATGAATTATGTAAAATTGCCTCCAACCTAATGAGTAGCATAGCTTTGTGGTTTAAATATTGGCTCATCCTCTTGCCTGCTGTCTTGAGAGCAATGAAGAGGTAAAATGATAGTGCCTTGTGTGCAAATAGCAGATGCTGTTGGGCCAAGAGGATTGCAGTGGCTAATAACCACTAAATGCATCCATCAGTGGCTCTGCATATGCTTCTGCTTTAAGCCCAGGGACTTCTAGTTGCATTTTGACTCCATGCTCCTGGTAAAACTTCCCTAGGAGCCTTAGCTTTCAGGATTTGGGAAGAACAAATTTATTGCTCAAGGAATGGCAATTAAATGGCCAAGACTGATGAAGAACATCTTGGCTCTCTTTATTGCTCAAGGAATGGCAATTAAATGGCCAAGACTGATGAAGAACATCTTGGCTCTCTTTATTGCTCAAGGAATGGCAATTAAATCCTAGGACATGTAGTTTTTCAGGGGATAAAAGAGGAATATTCTAGAAACCTGCTTGAGGAACTTGAGTAGGTTCTTTGTTTCCACAGCAATCCTCCAGGGCCTAGCATAAGCCAGAGGTTGGCATCCAAGTGCTGTCAGGGTTTGATCAGTTGGAGTTGGCTAACAGAGGAGAAGACTTGAGATTGGAGAGGAGTTAGGGGTGGGCTTAGGAAGTCACTGGTGAGGGAAACCTTCAGGTAAGTATGATTGTTTCTTCTTAAAGAGATCATGGGGAGATGTTCACTGCACTGCAGGAGATGCTATTTGTCATTCACTTGAGAGAAAGTGAAGAGAGGAGAGATTTGGAGCTGATTCTCCACCCCTTTCACCTGTATCTCCTTGTAACAAACTGAGAGAACTTTCTGGACAAAGCATCTTATGATTGAGCTCATCTTTTGGTAGATGTCTTCAAAGTCTTGAAAGTTCACAGCTCAACACTTTGGGTTGTCTGTTGAGTTTGGGTTTTTTGGGATTGTCCTTTTTTTTGCCATCAGAGCATGACCAAACTGCATGTGTAGCCCTCATCTCTTCTCATCCTTCCCTATTGCAGTGACTCTGTGTGTGTCTCTTGTGTGGCAGAAAAATGAGGGAATGCAGCTGATGATTCCAGAAGTTACCAACTAGCCCTTTTCCTTCCCCTCCAGTCTTTCTGCCTCCCTACCCTGGAAGTATGGAATCCCTGCCTCAGCCTCTGGCTTCCTTCTTTTTCCAGCTGCCCACAAAAGTAAAGAACCCAGTGTGAGAGTTTGAAGAAAGGAATCCACTCAGAGGACTTGAGTCTCAAGCAAAAGCTCCAGGTTGCAGGCTCAGAAAGAAACTTCCTTTGGGGGAAGGATCTGCTTCCAGGATTTGCTCGTCTCTTTTTCCTTGGGCAGACAGAGTTGTTGAAGCAAACCAACAGGGTTGCAGGTAGGTAGGGCCCCTGTGAACTGCCATCCCCTCAGCTCTGAAGGATGGACTTTGTGCTGTGTCTCTCTATGCTTTTTGTTGATGTTGTCTTCCACTTCTCTAGACTGAGAGAGGACAAGTGTGTGAGCAGTTGAAAGAGGCAAAAACAAGGTGGGGGAGAGAGAAAGGAGAGGAAAAGCCTATTGTGAGCACTTGGGGAGAATGTGGTTTTCATGCCTCTGTGGAAGCTTCCTGTCCATGGGTCACATTTGGACTTGAGTTCCTATGGAGTTAACTGCAGCTGGCAGCCAGTCCCGAGTGGGGTCCCACAGGGCTCAGTGCTGGGGCCACTCCTGTTTAACAGCTTCAGCAATGATTTGGCCCAGGGGACAGAGTGCAGCCTTAGCAAGTTTGCAGATGACACCAAGCTGGGTGCCAGTGTGGATCTGCTTGAGGCCAGGGAGGCTTTCCAGAGGGATCTGGAGAGGCTGGATCACTGGGCCAAGGCCAATGCCATGAAGTTCACTAAGGCCAAATGCCAGGTGCTGCCCCTTGGCCATAGCAACCCCCAGCAGTGCTCTAGGCTTGGGGAGCAGTGGCTGCAGAGCTGCCAGGCACACAGGGACCTAGGGGTGCTGAGTGACAGCTGAACAGGAGCCAGCAGTGTGCCCAGGGGGACAAGAAGGCCAATGGCATCCTGGCCTGGAGCAGGAACAGTGTTGGCAGCAGGAGCAGGGAGCTGATCCTGCCCCTTTGCTCAGCTTTGGGGAGGCCTCACCTCCAGTACTGCATCCAGTTTTGGGCCCCTCACTCCAAGAGGGACATGGAGGTGCTGGAGAGGGGACAGAGGCTCCCAAGCTGCTAAAGGGCTTAGAACATAAGCCTGAGGAGGAAAGACTGAGGGATCTGGGCCTGTTTAGCCTGGAAAAGAGGAGACTGAGGGGAGACCTCCTGGCTCTCTAGAACTACCTGAAGGGAGGTTGTAGAGAGGCAGGGACTGCTCTGTTCTCCCTAGTGGAGAGTGATAGGACAAGGGGAAATGGATGGAAATTGCCCCAGGGGAGGTTCAGGCTAGACATTAGGAGGAATTTCTTTGCTGCAAGGGTTGTGAGCCATTGGCACAGGCTGCCCAGGGAGGTGCTTGAGTTCCCATCCCTGGAGGGGTTTAAGAGCCAGGGAGATGTTGCATTGGGAGCATCATTTAGCAGGTTGCTAGGGCTAGGACAAAGGCTGCACTGATGATCTCCAAGGTCTCTTCCAGCTGGAACTGTTCTAGGATTCTATTCCTTTGAAGCACTAAGGACATTCTTCCTGTGCCCCTTTTCCAGACAGGAAACAAAGGCAAGGGCAGAAGGTGGTGGCTGGGGCTGAGGTAAGGCCAGTGATGCTCTATGGCCCAGAGCCACACAAGTGTCATCTCCTCCCTGTCTCTTGACACTAGTGCTAGGTTGAAATGTGCAAGAAAGTGGAGGGAGGCCTCTACATGGGTTTGAAATCCAGCTGGATTCCCAGCACATGCTGCCCAGTTCTAAAGGTGTTCTTCCTGCAGAGGAGCCTGTGGCTGCTGGGTTGAAGTCCTGTTTCTTTGTCCATGTAAAGGAAATACACCCTGAGGAAGGAGAGGTGCTGCTAACCCTCAGTCCCAGAGAAGGGGACTCAGTAGAAATGAGCTCAGGTGAACTCTGCCTTCCTTGCTTCATGCTGTGCAGAGCAACAGCCTCTTCCTTGCAAGCATCAGTAGCCCTCAGTCTACACCTCTCTTTCTCCAGCTAGCTCATTGCTGGCACAGGGAGTTCATTCTAAATTTCCTTTAGGTTTGGAGCAAAAGGAATCCCTTGAAAAGTGGCAGTGAAATTCTGAGGAGGTTTTGACCAAGTTTCTCATTCATGCTGAGTTGAAGTCATTTGGAACTATTTGTTACTTAAGTGCATTATTGCTTTTGGTGCCTCTTGTGACTCTTCTCTCCCTCTTCATTCCCTCCAAATTGCTTCAGGACACCTTCTTCTAAGCTTTATACTGCATCACAAGCCTTCAGCAGAAGATCTTGAGAGCCATTTATGTTGCTGGAAGAGATGACTGGGTTTGGATCTTGGCCTTCCTTAAGCAGGATCTCCTGACACAATGGGATTGGGAAAGACATGACTCCTTTTTCCAGCACACAGAGCCACCCTAGAAATGGAGGCCTAGGTAGAAAGCTGCTTCTAATGCATTCTTGAGGAGGGTTTGTTTGGCCTCCCATGGTCCTTTTTTGGTACAGTGTCATAAAGATGTCTTTTATAAACCCTAAACCTGGCATCTTCCTATCTGAAGATGAAAATAAATCCAAGGTAAAGAGTCTCCAGGTTTAATGGGATCAGATCTTGCTGTCCCCTGCCTAGGAGATGCCATGTGAATCTGTGAAGCAAGGTGCTGCTGTGCTTCACACTGCTGTATTTGTTAAGCATTTTCTACTCTGAGTCCATTTAAATGCTTAGAAATAATAAAACCTCTTGTGAAAATGCTATTTAATTAGATTTCTACCTCTCCAGGTTCACTTCAACATTAAATGTGAGCCAAAAATGGCAATATGGGAAGTGCTGCATCTCCTGTGGTTTTCTTGAGAAGAAGAGGTACTGGAAGTGTTGAGAGTTAGGAAAGTGGAGAGAAAAAGCTTAGCTTTCTCTTCTTGAAGAGGGAGAAGTTATTTGTTAGAAAGCAGAAAGTTTAATTGTTTTCCCCCTAAGGGATTCTATAGTCAGACTTCATTAAATGTCTTGTGAGATCTCCAATAAAAACCTGCTGTTTGGCAGTAGTGAACAACACACATGTGCCCCTCTCCTCTAGTGAAAAGAACAAAAGTAAATAGAGTTTTTTGAAGATGAGGACTTACTTTTAATATTCAGCTTATAGGAGAGGGGCAAATTGGGTTTTTTTTTCCCCCTGAAGCTGAGTCTAAGAAGGGGTTGGCAGGAGGGTGAAGCAGACTCTGTCAGCAGCTAAAGAATGCTTTTTTTTCCTGCTCCTGGCAATTGGAGGAAACTTGTGCTTTGAATCCAATTAATTTCTTCAAGCATTTGGTTTTTAACTCGTGTCTAACCCTTTCCTGAAATTCCCCAGCCCATTGACATTGTTGAACAGTCTTAATGTAGCCCAGAGGCTGCTGCTTTATGGCACTTGGGACTCCTTTACTCTGCTGGAATGCATTGCAGACTTAGGCCAGGCTACAAATCCTTGTTCAGATGGTGCTATTCCAGTAGATCTTGATGTAGGGAGCAATTTTCACTGGACTTTCTGCCTCTCTGGATGGCTTTTTAATAGCTTTTATTGTTTTTTCCTGTGAATATCCAACTTTCTCCTGTTGTTTCTGTGGTTATTGGGTAAAATGCTTCAATTGATCAGCTGGTGTGTCTAAGAGAATTGAGTCAGGTTGCATGTGTTTCAAGTATGCAACCACAGCTTTGAAGGTTGAAGAGAAATAGGTTTAATGTATCAAATTGAATACCTTTTTGAAGACTTGGAAAGTATCTCTATGATGTCCTTAACACAAGAGTTTTAGGTTAGATATAAATCCTGTGCTCAACAGGAGTCATCTAGAAGTAAGCAGCAAAAGATCTGTGAGCCTCAGAAATCAATCAGTGGCTAGAGAGCTGGGCCAGCAGTGCTTTTAGTTGAAAAGAGCTGTTTTTGGCTCATGTCTTAGGCCATTTAGGTTTGCTATCACTTGTGCTGCCTTTAAGAGGTCTGCTTACCCCAGCCACAGTTCTTGGCTCATGTTGTTCTGCAGCAGAAAGTCAATTTTAGACCATGGAGTACTTCTGAACATGAAATACACAAAGGAGGCATGGCAAGGGCACTGAGAACTGTTTGGGATCTTGTTGTTTCAGTTGCTCAAATGACTTTAGTCACAGTTAGAACAGGCAAAACAGAACAAGAACAACAAAACCCCAAACTCCCAACTCTTCTGCAGTCAGTATATTTTGGTACTTCTTGTCTGTCAGCATTGTGTTTAGCTCTTGAGTTTTGCAGCTGGAATCCTGGCTTCTTGATCTATCTTTAGAGCAAGAACTCCTGCCTTTGTTTTAATCAATAATAAAGATGTCTAAAACCATTTTCTTCTTGTTGATATTGTGCTGAACATAATTGTGTGAGTATTGAGTGGACTCTTCTGTAACTCCAGAATGCCAGGAACCATGGAAAACAAAACCCTGTATGCTTTTAGAGGTGTTTTTAATCCCCAGTCCTAACTGAATCTCCCAAACCAGATGTGTAGTGTTCCTATTTTCCTCTTTCTGTTCCCTTTAAAGATTCCTTGAGCATTTGAGCTGCCTAAGTCACTTCAAGTAATCCTTTCCATCTTCTTGACCAGATGCCAGCTCCTCCTAATTGTTTCATAGCCAGTCAATCAAACCCTGGCTGTTGACAGCTCCTTTTTTCCTGGCCCAGAAGAGCTATCTTGCTTAACCTGAAAGATTTGCTTGCTTCTCTCCACCCTCTGTGGCTCCTGTTGCAACTCTTTCCCTGTCACAGGATGCTTGGAGAGTGGGGAAGGTGCTCTGTAAAGAACAGGACATTTGGGGTGAAAGCTGTCCTCTGTGGGAGAGATGTCATTTTAGAGTAGTTTAAGGACTAAATGTGTTTCCTTAGGTAAACCACAAAATGATGTTGATGTTAGAAAGCAGAGCAGGTGAATAAAGAATAGAGGTTTTGGGGAATTATTGTGTTTATGCTCTTGCTTTACAGCAAGGGAGATGGGTGAGGTGCTGGGCTCTTGATGTTCTCTTGCTTTCCAGCTTTCCTTGAGGAAAGCACATTCCAGCCCTGAAAGGATGAGTATGATGTAGGAGTTCAGAGAAGTGATTTTAATGGAAAGCAGTGGGGATGGAATGGGTGAACCCTTCCAGTTTTGGGTCTGGCATGGACTTGCTGAAGAGTTGGAGACTCCTAAGGCAGGTGCATGAGTTGCTCTCAGCAAAATGAGGTGAGTTGGGGAGTTGTTGGGTTTTGTTACTTAAATTCAGTTGTCTAAAAGGAATGGAATGAACTAGTTCCATGGTTTTGAAGAGCACATTGATATTGCTTCTCTTGATGACAGTGATGCTTCCCTGGTCACTGGCTACATTTCTTTGAAGCATAGAAATTTGCTCTTCAGATAAACTCTACTGATGGATTCCTCACACATGGATCACTTTCCTCTTCTCTCCCTCTGCTAGAAACTGATGTTTCTTGGTTTTAATGTGTCCTGATTAAGTGGAGGACAAGAAAATGTGTGGGGTTTGGGCTTTGGGAACAGAACAATGAGTAAAGAAATCACATAGATCACATTTGTCATTCTGAAGTAAATAGCATTTGAACAAGTAACAAAATATGGGTAGAAATATATTTAATGTGATCAGAAGTGACTTTGAAATGTGGTGAAGATGGATTGCCCTAAAATTTAGCCTTCTGCTGACTTGAACTGAGGTTTATTCATCACTTACCTCCTTGAGAGGCCACGTGATAATCACAATAATATTGATGCAGAAGGATTGTTAGCAGATGGAGATGACTCTTCAAGAAAGGAACTCTTGATGATTATTTCAATTAGTATAATAAATTATATCTATAGTATAATTTGATATATTGAATTAATATACTTTAATCTTTGGAATTATTGGCCTAGCCTATGGGAAATTCTCTCTCTTTTGGTCTTAGCTGTTTTGGTGAAAAATGAGGAAAGAGAAGTTGTAGATTGATAGCTCAGAACTCTTCTTTTGCTGAAGCAGCTTTGCAGAGGAGAAAGGTCAGAGAATAAATGTTGAAGAACAACTTGTGTCCCCATGTCAGTTGTTCTCCAGAAAGACCTTTTCCTTGGAAGACTGGAGTTGCTCTCCCCAGCTAGCAGTCAAACCAGTGCTTCCAGTGGGGCAGTATTCCAGCTGCAGGGCATTTTGCTTGTCTCTCCAGGTAATCTTAACAACCCAAATTCCTGCTTGTAGTTAAACTACAGTTGCTGTTTCAGGTTAACTTTCTGCCTCCTTCAAAGATTGGTTTGAAATGTTCAGTTCAGCCTGTATAAAATCATTCAGGATACTAGAAGAGTAGTTTTGGAGATGATAATCTATATTATGTGACATTTATCTGGAAGGATGAAAGGAAAGTGGTAATTTAAATTCTAATTCTAAGAGCTAACACTAGACACTCATCCTGACCTTTAAAATGAAAGAGAAACCCCAAATAAGCTGCAACTAAAGCCTGCAGGAGGACTAAGATAAGGAGTTCTTCAAGGCTACCAGGGGAAGAAGCTGTTCCTCTGCTTAGAGGGAGGTCAGGGTAAGGCTGCAGAGGACTATATTTAAAGTGAGAACATTCAGTGAGGGAGCATCTCATGTCCTACAGCTCCTAAACCGTTCCTCTTAGTGTCTCTTGAAGTGCTCAGGATGTGAAAAGCATCCATTTCTATCCCCTCCTGCAAGCCTGGAAGAGCATGTTGGAGTAACAAGTATAGGGAGAGGATATATCTTAAATCTGTCTATATCTACATAAATATATTGATAAGGCTGTATACTTCTGTAGATATAATATATTGGTGCAGAATATCACTTCTTTTAACAGCTATGGGGAATAAAACCTTGAATTTCTTGCTTTTGACTTTTAGATGCTGGGTTTGATGGACTTTTAAAGACTTTAACCTTTCCAAACAATATTATTCTACTCCATTTTTCTCCTTATTGATGATTCTACATGGTTTTGTCTCCCTGCTGCTCTTCTGTCACAAGGACAGGGCTGGAGGAAACTCTTTTCCTTAACCATCTGTTTGTGCTCTGTGCTGCTTTTTGGCTTGCCCTGAATGCTCTTGTCCTGTAAGGGAGGGGAGGTCTCAATGCTGATTAACAAGGCCATTAAGTCAGTTACTTGATTTTAATGATTAAGGTGGTTTTGGTGGCTACTGATTTGTGTTTGAAGGAAAAAGAGAGATGCCTTGTGTGAGCAGTGTGGATTTGTAAAGCATTTTGTGGGGTTTGAAGGGGTTGAGTGAGTTTGGGGCTTGGAGGGTTGAGTGAGTGAGGTTGGGGCTCGGAGGGTTGAGGTCTTAGTTCTCCACTTTAAATGGTGAAGTTTAAAGACATAACCTGGTGAGTCTGCTTGTTTGTAGAATCCTAGCCTGGTTTGGGTTGGAAGGGAGCTCTGGAGCTCATCTAGTCCAACCCCCCTGCAGTGGCCAGGGACATCCCCAACTAGAGCAGCTTGCCCAGAGCCCTGGCAAGCCTCACCTGCAATGCCTCCAGGGATGGGAACTCAACCACCTCCCTGGGCAACCTGGGCCAGTGTTCCACCACCCTCGTGGGGAGGAACTTCTTTCTAATGTCCAGTTTAAATCTACTCTTCTCCAATTTAAAACCATTGCCCCTTGTCCTTTCCCTGCAGGCCTTTGCAAACAGGCCCTCTGCAGCCTGCTTGGAAGTTCCCTTTAGGTCCTGGAAGGTCACTAGTAGTTCCCCTGAAGCCTTCTCTTGTCCAGGCTGAACAATGCCAGCTCCCTCAGCCTGTCCTCAGAGCAGAGGTGTTGCAGCCCCTGAGCATTCTCGTGGCCTCCTCTGCACCTGCTCCAGCAGCTCCATGGCCTTTGTGTGTTGAGGGCTCCAGAGCTGGACCCAGTATTGCAGAGGAGGTGTGAGCAGAGCAGAGTGCAGTGGCAGAATCACCTCTCTGGCTCTGCTGGCCACGCTTCTCTTGCTGCAGCCCAGGATGCCATTGTGCTTCTGGGCTGCCAGCGTGCACTGTTTGCTCCTGGCCAGCTTCTCCTGATAGTGGTGAAGAACAGATACATTACTAACTTGCTGAAGGTTGTAAATAAATAGGAAGTGTGCAAGCCTGATTCAAAACAAGTGTTTGTAAATGTGGGGTTTGGGTTTTTTAGGAGGGTTTTCCTTGTGTTACCAAAAAAAAGACAACCCTAGATTTGCT
Organism: Bucco capensis; assembly: GCA_013396975.1. Lineage (NCBI taxonomy): Eukaryota > Metazoa > Chordata > Aves > Piciformes > Bucconidae > Bucco > Bucco capensis. Next base: position 96,426 of record VWZO01022965.1, read on the forward strand.
TGCTAAGAGGTGGCTTTGTCACTCCTGTAGCTGAGTGCAATGATGTGGGGTAAAAGTGGTAGAAGAAGATGGGAATCATGTCCTCTAGAAATGATTCATTTTTTCCTACTCTCTAACCTTCAGCTGTGGTGGATTTGAGTATTTCTGACTCACATGGGTAAGACTTAAGACCAAAAGTCCCACTAGAGGACTTCCTTCAGAAGTGGCTTCAAACTCTGAAGTGGCTCTCCTAGAGCTCCAACTCCAGATTGTGATTCTGAGGAGCTGCTTTGGAGTCCTGAGGCCATCTATAAAAAGCCTTTTTCATTCATCTAAGACCTCCAGAGGATTCATTCATACCACTTTTAATTTCCTGTCTGTGGGGAAGGCATAAGAACTCAGGATGACATGAAACAGAGGAGTTGTTACTGCAGGGCAGCTTCAGAGAGACTTTTCTGTGCAAGTGAGGTTCTATCTGTCTCTCTATAAATAGATATGTTTGTATAGATGTATTATGTGGTGCAGAATATCACTTTTTTTTTTTTAAACAGCTATGGAGAATAAAACTTTGGAGTTCCTTCAAATCCAGCATCTAATCAGTAGGATGTTGTGGTCCCTTCTGGACAAACAGCTACTATCTAGCATGATATCTCTCCTTTGAAAAGTCTTTCTCTTGATTTATGCTGTGCCTCTGAAGGGCACATTGGCATTTCTAGTAGGCCTAGTTGCCTGTTGGATTTGTCTTGCAAGTTCTGGGGGTGCCTTCTGACCCTAAAATTGGACATCAGTGTGGCTTGGGAGGATGAGCTTTTGCTGGTCTAACATCTCTCTTGGCTATCTGAGGGCTCTCCCACTCCATTCCTGGAACATCTGAATAGCTTTTGGATCCATGTCCAGAAGAGATAATGTAGTTAGAGGCATGTGGAGGGAGAAGGGAGGCACAGCCTTCCAGCAGGAGAAGGGCTATTCCTGGGAACTCTGCTTGTGTAGGACTTCCTACAGTAAACACAAGGACTCCAGGTTTATCTTGGCACCCCCTCCAGCTGGATATCTCTTGTGTGAAAGGCCAGGATTCACATTCCTGGAGGCCAGAAGAAGATAGAGAAGTTTTATTGCTTGCAGGTGGTGCTTCACATGCAGGACATGTGTGCTTTCTGCTTACACAGCAATGTGCCTGAAGGAAGAGCTTGCTTGTACCTTTGTGCCTACATAGATCTGAAGCTGCATATCTTGTATGCTACTCCTTCTGAAGCTTCTTTGGGAAGAGTTCTTGTTAGCAGCTGAGTTGTTCCAAGAAAGGAAGCACGATTTACTGAAGTGGTTGGCTGGAGTGAGAATAGGAAATGGCCTTTGCTGAGCCACACTTTGTTTTCCTTCCCTCTTAGATGGACTTAGAACTAAGTGTTGCCCTCATGAAGGACAATCTGCCTCCAGAAGAGTGAAAATTGATAGTGATGTGAGGTAGAACAGCTATTTGGTGAGGTGAAGTTAGGCATTTCCTCTGTAAGCTGAGTGGTGAAACTCTTCCCAAGGGATTGCCAAATGTGTTTCTCTGACCAACAACCCTGAAGCTGCTGAAATTCATTTCATTCTTTCTGTAGCATTTCCTTTAGGCCACGTGTAACTGTGGTGTGTATCCAAACACCTTCTGGAAAGGTCTTTTTGCATGTCTTCATGGCATTAGTAGTAGGATATCCAAGCCCCAGCATCATCAGATGTGCCAGGAGTTCAGTGTGGAGTTTGGTTCAACTTGTTCTTTTGGGGCTGGAATGAAACCAGGAGAGATTTGACACTCTTGCATTAATTACTACTGAAATGATCCCACTGAGTACTTGAGTGACACTGATGGTACATAAAAACCCATGTGGTTCATGATATGATTTAAAACCCTATGACTGCTGATCTGGGGAATGTGTTTAGAAGGATTTATCTCCTCCTGAGGAATGTGTTTAGAAGGATTTATTTCCTTGACTCTCCCTGCAAAAAGGCAGAGATAGAGACTCTAGAATCCCTTGTATCTTAACATGAATTCAGGCTCCATCATCCTCAGAGACTTGAGGTCTGGATGATGCCAGGTCCTGTCAGTGGATAAATATTAAATCTGTGTTGTTTCACAAAACAACTTACTTTATATGTATTTTTTATATGATATTTTTTATATTTAACTTAAGGAAGCAATGATTTAAGTGAATTTTTCTACTGGGAACATGTTTATGCTACTGCAGTGCATATTAACCAGGAGTGAAGAGGCAGGGAGTTGTGTCCTTAGCAGCATTACTCTACATCTAACTCTTGCTGTTAGCCAAATGCTTTAAAATCTTAAGTGTGTCTCCTTGGAAGAGTGTTTTATTCCTCTTTATTTTAAAAGGATAGCAATATTCTTCTGTTTTGGTTGCCCACTTGGTGGTTATGATAGTGTTCTTGTCACTTCTCCCTAAACCCCAGCTGTTGTAATGTGGATTTCTACAAGCAAATTGAAGCTTCCTCTCTCATCTTCAAGACAGCAAATATATTCTCTCTCCTAAAATCTGGAAACTATGCTAGCAGGTCCATGTTTGTGCTGAAGTGCCTTCAATATGTTGTATATTCTCTTTGGAGCTGTAGCCTGCTAACAGCTTCCATGGAAATAGTGCAAGTGAGAAAGCAATAATGATGAGGAAAAAAGGCTCCAACCCCCCAAAATAAGGTGATTTATGTTGGGAATAACCTAAACATATGGTTGTGTGGGTGGCCATGCTTAGCAAAAACCCTGCCTAACTAATATTTGGGTTAATCTCTAGCTAGTAGTCACTTGGTAATCAGAATTGCTGGAGTCTCACCCACCTCTCCAAATTCCTGTCATTCATCTTGCCTATTTTAAACCTGTCTCTTGTGGAGTAGTTCTAAAATTACTTCTTCCCTGTTGGAAGCTCACAGGAATATGTGAGGAGCTGCTGCTGAGCTGCTGTCTGCATGCTTACACCATTCACCTCAGATGATGCTTCTGCATGGAAGAAGGAGGCATTGAAAATGAAACACTCTTGACTGTAAATTCCACCTTTCCAGAGCAGGTTTCACTTCATCATTACAGTGCTGAGAGATCAACTTGGTTGTTAAGGTTAGATTCTCATATCTCTAGGTGAGCCTGCTCTTAGAGGGGAGCTTGGACTGGATGAGCTCCAGAGATCCCTTCCAGCACCTCACATCCTATGATTCTGTGATGGTAAATGATGTCACTGGCATCAAATAATTTGGAAACACAGCTTTCAGTTCAAATATAAATCTGCTTTTCAGGGAATAACAGAAAGAGCCAGCCCTGCACACACTGCTGGAGAAGGACATGGGGTTAGTGCAGAAGGTAACATGTGAGAGGCTATGGAAGAGAGCAGCTTTTGGATTCTAACCCAAGAAACACAGTCCCAGTTCCTCTTGGGTTTGTTCCTCTTCCATTTTCTGCCTGCCTGACTTCTTTTTCTTCTGTGCACGAGCAGATTTGCATCTTTCTTTGCAGCTGCTCTACAGCTAGCAAGGTACTGCACCAATTCCACATCATGTCTCTTTGGTTTTGCTTCCTCTGCCTTGCTGGGGAATTAGAACCTCAGCTTTCCTCTCACCCCCCAAACCTCACCTGTATTGTAATCTCTTGACAATTCCAGCCTTTCAAATGCTAGTTTGGGTAATTTATCAATGAAACTAGGAGTTCACAATCCTTTTGTTTGCTAATAGACAGTGCTGTGAAAATACTTGGGTGGGAGCTAGTCCAGTTGATGGCTGCAAAGCCAATTTGGGACAGACAAGAGCAGTTGCAAAAGGCACAGCACAAGGGCTCCTCAGGAGGTAGAAGCTGCAAGACACGATTCTTTCTACGCTGTCTTTTCTCCTCCAGAGTGATCCTGCGTGCCTGCTCCAAACCAT
>VWZO01022965.1:100342-115969 GCA_013396975.1 Bucco capensis
TTTCTTTAAGCTAACTTCCAGCCCCAGAAGCTGAGCAGTGGCTGCAAAGCAGGACGTTAAACGCTGCAGAGCTACTTGTGTCTGGGCAACAAGGGCAGCGTCAGCAGCATAAAGCAGCTCCTGGACAAGATGCTTTATGGGCTTAGTATGGGCCTTCAAACCCCTTAGGTTAAATAGGCTTCCATCAGTATGATATCTAATGTAGATACCATCCTGGTCATCCAATTCTGCCCTGGCCCTTTGGAGCATCATGCTGACAAAGTGTGAGTAGAGTTGGTGCAAGAACACAGCCTTGTTTCATGACATTAGTTACTAGAAAGGGCTCAGAAAGTGCATTGCCATATCTGACTTGGCCATGCTGAGCTCTCTTCAAGGCTGCTTCAAAATGTCCCAGGCACTGCATCCTAGAATCCTAGCATGGTTTAGGTTGGAAGGGACCTCTGGAGCTCATCTAGTCCAACCCCCCTGCAGTGGCCAGGGACATCCCCATCTAGATCAGGATGCCTGGAGCCCTGGCAAGCCTCAAAGAGGTTGCTGTTGTATTCAGCCCCATCCTTGTACCCAGCCCAGGCACATTGGTCACTCTGTTTCTTAATGCAAGCCTTTAAAGCATGGTCAGAGCTCTGGCAAAGCTCATGCTACACACTCAGCATCAGTCTGAGCTCTCATCTGCTTTAAAGCAGCTGATGGAGTGGGGGAAAAAGAGCAGTTGTTTGCTTCAGGTGGATGTAGTGCTAAAAAGATGTGACTGGCTTGTGCTATTTGAGGGCTGGTGTGCAGCCTAGGAGCTGAAGAGTGATGGATGAGGCTGGGAAAGAGAGTTTCAAGTGTCTGCTAGTGGAATAAAGCAGTCAGTACAGCATCTAAAAGCTGAGAGGCTTCCCCAATTGATCTTGCTTGAAATGTGTAGGGTGGCATGCCTGTCTCCTGAAGGTTGAAAATCCAATCCAATCAAAGTTTAGGCTGCTCCATCTTTAATAAACTATCCCCCCCCATCAGCTACTAATTTCAGCAGAGGAGTCTTTTGGAAAGAATGTGTTATGCAAGCCCAAGTTTCCAAGGAGTCTGTAGACAAAACAGACTTGGAGACTTGATATGCAAAACCTCTCTCTGCTTGTGTTGTGCTGCAATGGTTGAGCTGTGTAGGCATTATCAGTCCCAAAGGAATCTTGTTCAGAGTGGTTGGGAAGATTGCCACTCAGCCTTGTGTGCCACCAGGGAGTTGGGAAGTTCTGGATCTGCTCAGTTCTGGAGAATGCCAAGCTAAGGATAGAATTGTAGTCCCTGATTCTGCTTTTTGTTTGGGGAGCAGGTTAGTGGCTCCATTTAGAGCCATGGTTCAGTGGGATGGGAGTGCTAGGGATGGTTGGACTTGAGGAGCTTAAATGTCTCTGCCAACCTTAGTGATTGTGTGTGTTTGCAGTCTTTATGTTCTTCTCTTGTTTCCTGGCTCCCTGAGCAGGTTGTTGGCAGTTGGACACACTGGGTCCATTCTAGGATTAATCCTCAGTTTCATCCTTTTGGACCACTAAGTGCTGAAAGAAATGTTTTCCACTGGATATTCTATTAGCTGCTACAGGATACAACTTGACTTCTGTTTAATCATCACAAAGAAAGGGTAGGTTCCTTACCTGAATACTTAGATAAGGACTTTTTCTGTGTAGTGTCTGCTTACTGATTAATCCCTTGAAAATGCCAAATGCATGGGAACAATAGTCTGCAATGCTTCTGGATGCAGTTCCAGGATAATATTTTCCCCCTTTTACTTGTTAATACACTTGCATGCCTATTCCTGCCTTCTCTGATCTTATAACACCTCTTAGTTCTTCCCTATCCTTGCTTGCCAAACTGTCTAAAGCTAAATGAGTTGATGAAAATGTCTCTGCTCTGCTGATGCTGAGTCAGAAGTGTTTATTTCAAGATGATGAATTTAGTACTCATCAAACCCTCTTGAAATCATCAGGAATGCTAATTAGAGCTAGGCTAACCTATATTTCTGAAAGCCTTAATGACTTGAAGCCCAGCTCCTTCTTGCTGAAGGGAATAAATCCATTGATCTCAGCTGGAAATGGGTGACACTGTAGAAGTAGTAATTATCTAGACAAAACATGGAACTTCTATCCCAGGATAGAGGTGGAGAGAGAAGCTGAATGAGATGCTCACTCTTTACACAATCACAGGATCATGAAGGTTGGCAGAGAGCTCTAAGCTCATCAAGTCCAAGCATCCTTATCATCCCATGCCACTAAAGCCATGGCCCTAAGGAGAGCAGCTAGATGTTTAACCCCTGCAGGGATGGAGACTCCAGCACCTCCCTGGGCAGCCTGGGCCAAGCCTGAACAACCCTTGCAGGGAAGAAATTCCTCCTTATATCCAATCTAAACCTTCCCTGGTGCAACTTGAAGCCATTTCCTCTTGTCCCCTCCCTGTTAACCTTGGAGAAGAGACCTACCCCATCTCACTCCAACCTCCTTGCAGGGAGNGATCTCCTCCTCCACATCACTGATAAAGACATTGAACAGTCAGCCCCAACTATGCTCTTTAGGGTAGGAAAGGGATACAGACCTTTGAGATCCTTTGTGTTGATAATGCTTTGGTATATATTGACTATATCTATTTGATGTGTTTTGGTATATTTTGAATATTTATAACTCTGCCTTTTTGACTCAGCTAACTAACTTCTTAGGTTTTCTCTTGGTGTTTTTATTAGCTGATATTTGTATTGTTGATAATGGCTAATGTTTTGAGAGCCTATCTGAGGAAGAAAATAAGCCTTCCTTTTAGTTTATCCATGTATTCAACACTTGATTTCCAGCAGTGTTAATTGTGGTGGAATCCATGCCTAGCTAGAGTGCTGATGCTGAGGTGCAGCTGATTAAGAAGAGAAGGAAAACTCAGCTTGTGTGTGCAGTTTGGCATCCAGTGAGTCTAAATGATGATCCTTTTCATTCTTGCCCATTCCATGTGCTGAGGAAATCTCCAGATTGTGGAGGCAGCCCTTTGTTAAGCTGGAATTTCCTTTCCCTTCATGACTGGGAAATGGAATGGCAGTGGAATGCTTGTGCATCTTGATGTGAATCAGTGCTCTTGGGCTGAAAATAGACCCCTCTTGTCTTTGCAGAGCCCCAAATAGCATTGTTGCTGGCTGTGCTTGGAAAATGGGTGGGAATATGTGCCTGATTGAGGTGACTCTGTCTATTGTGTATGTATAGGCTGCTCTCAGGAAAAAAAGATCAATTCTAGGGAAAAATGCTGCTGTAAGTTCATGTTTGAACTTAATGAACCTTGCTGATAAAGAAAAGGAATGCAGAGCAGGCAGGTACAGGTAGTTGGGTTAGTGTTAGTGTGGCTAAAAATGGATGTGTTTTGTGAGCTGAGGGAATCCTTTTATTGCTGAGATGACTTCAAGTTACATTCCCAGTAACTCCAGGGTTCAGGAGTTACTGCATCAAATAATGCTGTGTTTGAGAAGTCAGTATNTTCAGGAGAAGTGGTGTAGATGGCATCTGGAATCAAATAATGCTGTGTTTGAGAAGTCAGTATTCTTCTGTTAATGAAGAATCAAAATATCACTCATTCTGATGCAAGGCAGACTTAAATCACCATGGGTGAGCTTTCAGGCATTGCTACACCTTTCCTTTCCCTGCTAAGCTGTCCCTCCATCCCTAAATTCAGGTCTAGGATGGATGCATGTGAAGATGAGCCTGTCAGAATCCTTCAAGCTTCTGAGAGCTGGGGGAAGGAAATGATGGAGAGTGGTGACTCCCCTGAAATGGATTGATCAGAGGTTTGTTTTAAACCCTCCCCAAGATTTAAGGATCAAATAGACACACATTTTCTAATAGGAAATATCAGCCTTCTATTTTAATTTGTTGGGAGGAAAAAAAAATAGGATTTTAATGTAGATAATAGGGGGAAAAAAAAACCCAACTGCCAGCATCTATTATCTAATTCTCTTCACTGAGCTCCCTTGTTGTGTCAAATTACCCATGGTTGGTGTTGGAGGGTTTTTATTCTTTGCTGTGACCTGAATCTCTCCAAACTTTGTGACAGCAGGGGTTTGTCACCTCATTAAACTCTTGTATGGCTTTGGAGCTGGGACAGGCAGTGTTTGAGCACAAATGAGTCTGAGCAGCACAAGAATGTTTTGTGCCTTGTGTGTGTGTTAAGAGTCCCAGCTCAGAAGTGCCAAGTTTAGGCAACTCTGCTTATCTTCAGGCTATTCTTAACCTCAGCAAACATGTCTTGCTCACATTACTAGCATGTCTCTAACCTTGCTGTGAGAGCTCAGGCTGGGGAACAACTTCTGGGATAAATAAAAAAGGGGGGGAAATTCCATCATGAGAGCATAGAAATGTCCATCTTGAACTTGCAGGAGCTCTAGAAGGATATTTCAGTGCAGTTTGTGGTTGCTGTTGGCAGTCAGGAGTGCTTGGGCTTCAAACTCTTCATAGAATTCAGAACTACTTAATTGGAGTTGTGTAACAGACATTTGGAGAGTTTTGGGATGCTAGCAGATGAAGATTTATCTCCAGTGCTGTGTGCTCTTGACACTTCACCTCCTCTGCTTTCTTCTGTGTGGTTTTTTTTCCCCCCTCTGAACTACAGCCATCAGCCACTTCTAACACAAAGGTCAGACCAAAGCACTCTGATGGTTGCCTGCTCTCTTTTAATATTACCTTGTTAAGTTGAATTTCACCAGACCCTCCCTCTGGAGTGTGCAGCTGAGGCTTTTGGGGTTGGTTGAGCTCTAGGATCTCTCTTGCCACTTTGCCTATAGCTGTCTGCAGCCCAGATCATGCCATCAGCCCTAAGAACAACATCCTTATTTGTGCCTGTTGTTTTGAACTCCATCCCTGGCTCTTAGGAGCAGCATCTGGTGGTACAGTTCCACTGGCTTGAGTTGTTTCTGGGTGCTTCAGAGCTAGAAGCTGTTTGTGTTGATGTCAGCAAGGCAAGTGAGGAGGGTTTCAGCTGGGACAGCACTATCAAACCTGTGTGACTGATGTATTTGATCCTCTTTTGTCACTTTTTCCTTTGATATTCCCACTCCTGTGCAGTTCAGATTTAATTGGGGCATTTCTGAGGAGCTTTCATGTGCTGAGTTTCTTGCTCTCTTTATCTGTTGCCTTGTTTACTCTTGCCAGTGGAAGGAATGGGATTTTCCTCCTTAAAAACACCCAGGAGGGAGAAGATTAACTTATATTTTCCAGCCTAGTGTGATCTCTTAGCTTAATGTGTATGACCTCCTAAAGGCTCCTGCTGTTGGAGAGCTGGGATCCTGCTTTGGCCTTCAAGCCAAAGAGCTGAAGTAGTGTGTAAAATATGGTTTAATTTCAGTTCTGTGCTAAGGAGTTGCTCTCTTAGAGCTATAATGTTATCCTAGAGGTGTAATATTTTGGGAACCAGTTGTTCTGATGTTCTTCTCCTTTCAGAGGACACCTTGGTGCTCTCTCAGGGGTGGTAGCAGTGCTCATGATACTTGGAGCTCTCTCTCTTCTGCTTCAATTGCTTCAGAAGGCAACTTAATCTAACTTGGAAGCTTTTCCTCGTGTGAGCAGGAGGTTGGGCTAGCTGAAAGCCTCAGCACCTGTATTCTTCTTCACTAAGTGGTTTCAAAGGCTTCCATTTTAGCTACTCCAGTGGACAGGAGAAAGAACTTTTGCTTCTGGAAAGTAACTAGGAGAACTAAGGTGATTCACTGACAGAATTGACTCAAACATTGCTTTTCTGATTTAAAGTATAACTCTGTTTTGATCCGAGAGCTCCTGGAGCCTACGTGCAGCACTGGAACTGCAGGAGTAGACAAAACCCCAAGCTTGGCACAGTAACAAAAGAGTCAAGCTCTTGTGTCAAATCCTGTTATGACAGTGGATTCACGACTAAATTTGGAAGGGTAGACTGCCTCAAATGCCTGTTTTTCATTGAGTTCAGGCTTGCAGGCACATCTTTCTCTGCTAAATACTGTGTTGAGTGTAGGTTAAGTCAGGAAGGTGAGCAAAGAAGTCAAGGCTGAGTCCTGGTTTTTCTTTGTTTGGTTGCTGAGCGTATGGATCTTGAGCAGCAAGTTGGGAAGGGATTGCTCCCAGCTCTTTTTTTCTGCTGGTGTCTTGTCTTACAAGCTCTCAGGCTGCTGGGCTAAGTAAACTGACAATAGTTTCCATGAATGCTTGACCTAGCAATGTGTATGTTGTGCCTCTTCAGAGGGACAGCCAACGCTCCTAACAAAACACTGCTGACATCACTTTGAGACCAGTGATGCTTTTGGCACTTGAAGAACAACTCTGTGCCATATTGGCTGATGCTCTGTTCAAACAAACAGAGGGGAAAAAAAGAAAACAAGGAAGGGAAAAAACCAAACCCCCAAATCAATACCTTCAAGTGTTTGGGTGTTGATACAAAGGGAAAAACACTGCATTTCAGGTTTAGTATTCTCCTAGATTATCCGTGGGAATAGCACTTTGGAGTGCAGAGCGTGCTGCTGCTTTAGTGTTTGCTAAAGGTGAGTGTGAGCAAGCAGAGTTGGAGGGGAGAGTGCAATGACCCTTTGGCATCTTCAGCTAAAGCAACTTAGCTGGATTTTTTCCCCTCTTTTCCTGTCATATGCTGCAGGGCTGGCACAAAGGATAAGGGTCATTTCTCCACAAAGCTGCAGTGCTGTGGGCCATGTGTTTGTTGTGGGGAAGCTAATGACCTCCTAGCAGTGGAGAGGAGTAAATTTAGGGGAGTTTTCAGGAAGGAGGAAAATCTAGTAATCCAATTAATAAAAGGATTGCCCTTTCTCATCAAATTGAAAAGCTTTTCTTTTCCCCCTTTCTCATCCAGTGGGAATGTTGTGGTGTGACACCAGTAACTTGCTACCCTTGCTTGTTGCTGATGAGAGGACAAAGGGGAAGGGAAGGTATTGTTTTTAGCTTGAGTTGAGTTGGCAAGTGTGGTGGGTATATTGCAGCCTGTCTGCTGTGGCATTTGGGAGGTTAACTCTCCCAGGAAAAGTATGTTATGCTCTGAGGCTGATATGAGATCTCTGGCTCTTTCTGTCCCCACTCCCAAGCAGGCTCCAGCAATCCAAGTTGGGCTGGCTTCCTGATTTATCTCAGCCTCTCCTGCATGCAAACAGCCTTAAATATTTACTCAGAGGACAAAACCAACACAGGTTTTGGCCCTGAGGTGTTTTTTAGACTGGTGTGAATGCTGTGGGCTTGGGACTGTGTCCTGGAGGCAGCTCCTTCTCAGGGCACCAAGGAGAGAAGATGCTGATGGCAACGTGGCCCAGGGCAAAGATTTACTTGCTCAGGTTTTCTCCAGAACTTTGTCTCTGAGCACATTCTTTGTGCATTGACTCCACAGTGAAAGGAAATGACTGGGAGAGGATATAAAACCAGGTAGGATATGTGTACCCCAGAGCTGGGGGGATGCACAGCAGCTGGGGACACAAGTGCCTGGCAGGTCCTAGTGTCCTGTGCTCCAGAGTCATCTGAGGGGCCAGGCTTTGCTCGAAGTTGGGTTTGATCTGCAGCCTCTCTGAGTGCTGTCACCGAGGGCAGATGCTCCTGGGTGTCAAAAGGAGTTTCACTTCTATACCTCTCCTCTCAGTATAAATGAAAGCAAAAGCACCTTGTTGTGTCTCTGTTCCCAGGCTCTCTCCAGGGAGATAAACCAGTTTTCTGAAGGAACAGGGAAGAGCTTGAGCCACATTATTCTATTTCATAGAATCCTAGCATGGTTTGGGTTGGAAGGGAGCTCTGGAGCTCATCTAGTCCAACCCCCCTGCAGTGGCCAGGNTTATTTGGGCTCTGGCATGGTGATGATTCTCTAGGGCAAGTTTTCAGTGCCACTAAAGCACACTGCTGTGTCTGGAGGTCCCCACAGAGCGGTGGGGACTAAGGACTTAGTCCTTCTTCCAGGACTAAGGGGCCCAACGTATCGCACTGCAGCCGTGGCGAGGGTTGCGTGGGGCCCACTTTGTGCCACTGCAGCCGTGGGGAGGGTTCTGTGGGCTCACCGAGCCCCGGTAAGGGCTCCCCGTGTCCCGCTGCCAGCACGGGGCACGCAGCGCCATTGCAGGCACGCTCGGGGCCGGGCGCACAGCGCTCTCTAGCGGCCGCTTCTGGACTCCGCTGCGGGCTAGAGGCGATGGTGCTTCTCTCCCCGCGCCACTGCGGGTTCTGTCTCTCTTTGGGAGGCTTATTTCCTTCCCCACCCTAAAAACAACGCTCATAAATGCGTGTAGAGATGGGTAAGGAGCGAGCGGTACGGAGCAGCGAGGCGCTAGCGGCAGCAGGGAGCAGTGCTTGCCTCTGCCAGCCGCCACGAGATGGCGAGGTTGGGTCAGCGCTGCGTCCTGCCGCAGCAGGGAAAGCATCTCCGGGGCTTCACCTGCGCTGCTCGGAATGGGGTGCGGCTCAGGTGAAGAGCAGCAGTGCTCGCGTGGAAGTAGATCCTCAGGATCTGTGAGAAATCAGGAATAACTTGAGGCTTTCTTCCTAGAGAATCATAGATCTGGCAGGGTTGGAAGGGAGCTGAAAGCTCCTCTAGTGCCATAGGCAGGGACAGCTGGTACTAGAGCAGCTTGCTCCCAGCCCTAACACTGCCAGGGCTGGGGCTGCCACCACCTCTCTGGGCAACCTGGCACAGTGGCTCAGCACCCTCCTGGGGAACAACTTCTGCCTAACAGCCAACCTAAATCTCCCCTCCTCAAGTTTGGATCCATTCCCCTAGTCCTAGCACTGCCTGACATCCTAACAAGTCCTTTCCCAGCTCTTTTGTAGCCCCTGAAGATCCTGGAATGCCACCAGAAATTCTCCTGGGAGCCTTCTCTTCTCCAGACTGAACAATCCCAACTCTCTCAGCCTGTCCTCACAGGAGAGGTGCTCCAGTCCTTCTTAGTGGAAGTTTAATCTCAAGGAGTACAGTGACTCTGATGGTAAGATCAGAGGAGAGGCCTCACAGAGAAGAGACTCAAATCCTTGTTTCCTTGGAAAAAAGGTTCAGTGTTGACAGTGCAGAGTGAACAAAGTAAGGAATCTGCTCAATTTGGGGTCTTGGTTTCCCCCCCGAGATGTTAATGTTCTGAGTGATTGGTGTAGGGTTTACTCTTCAGTGTAAACCTAGGTTTTGCTCTTCTTCACTAGAAGCAGGATTCAGTCTGAACAGGCACTAAAATCCAAAGCAGCTTTGGTTAAGAATAACATCAGGTCCTGGCAGTTGGGAACACAGCTGTATCCTCAGCACTCCACCAGCAACTGGATTCTGTGGGCAGTGGGGCAGGAGCTGAGATGCTGCTGTGATCTCTGTGACAGTCCTGAGTTAGGCAAAGCTTTCTGCTGACCTTTTCTATGGGATATTATAATTAATTACCCTCTGGATATCTAATCTTCCCTGTGCTGAAGTGAGCTGTGGGAACTACCTCTTGATAGCCACTTTATTATTGACTTGCAGTAAGATTGCTAGCAGACTTCTTGTCTTTTTAACTGTGATCATATCTTGAAGGGTTCCTTTGAGGATCAAACAAAGCCATGACTTAACCATGTATTTTTGGAGTAAAATAGTTGGATAATGCTCTGTGTCAGTACCTCTTCTTTCCTAGGCACTTTTCAAGTAAACTTTAGCAAGTTTAATGTGAATTATACTTGGTGTTGTTTATCTCTTAATATTTAGCCTTGATAAATTTAGGGAAGTTTTTCCCCCTCTTTTCTACTATCCTTTCTGCCTGCTTGTCTTCTTTGGAATGGGGTTCTGATAAACTTGTGACCCAGGTAGATATCTGTATTTATTGAGCATTCCCATGGGCATGCCACACACTCAGTAGAGTGGGAAAGGGAACTCCTACAGCCAGGATCATTAGAAAAGATATTTAGCCAGGAAAATGGCCTAAATATGTATTTCCTTATCAGCTTTTCTTACTCCTTCCTCTCCTTTAACAACAACAACAAAAGATCCAGCTAGACAATAACAACAAAATGTGATGTTTGCTTTTTGGTGGGAGAACTTCCTCTCTGCTGTTTCCTGGAGGATCTTAGGCTGATAAGTGGAGCTGAGGAAGGGCAAAGCAGCCTAGAACAAATAATGTTGATATATTCTTACTCTTCCCCCTTTGCCAGTTCAGTTCTGCCTTCACTTGTGATATTGCTCACACAGTGCAGCAGGTAATAATTTGGTTTTCCATCTCCAGTGCCTAGAAGGCAGGATGAAGTAGGAGAACCTCTGATGGCAATGAGTTAGAGCTCATTGTGATATACAAGAATGGAATATGTGGAATGGAGTGAGAGGAAAAGCATGGAATTTAACTTGTCTTGTTAGCTGTGTTTGTGCCTTCTGTTGAAACAAGGGAAGTTCAGCCTTGGTCAATGGGAAGTCTGTTGCCATGAATGCCTGAGGAGATTATTTCCATCTTTGGTATGTATATAGCACTAGGGCTCACTGCAAAGGTTTCATGGGATATTGAACTGCTCACTGAAGGAGAAACTCATAAACTTTAATGGTTTTTTGTGCTTGGCAACAAGTACTCTTAGTTCTTATCACTTGAGAAAGGGTTATTTAATATTGGAGGGGCAGGATGTCATCCAGAAGGAGCTGGGCAAGCTGGAGAGCTGGGCCCAGGGGAACCTCAGGAGCTTCAACAAGACCAAGAGCAGGGTCCTGCCCCTGGGTCAGAACAATGCCCACTATCAATCCAGGCTAGGGGATGAGATGATGGAGAGCAGCCCTGCAGAAAAGGCCTTGGGGTGCTGGTGGCTGAGAAGCTGGCCATGAGCAAACAGTGCACGCTGGCAGCCCANGATGAAGTGATAGCCATTCTGAATTCCAGCTAGGGCAATAAACTAGCTTTGTGCTTGTTTATCCTCCTCACAAAAAGTGGCTGCATGTCCTATGTTCCTCCCTGTGCTCTGAAGAGGAGTGGAAATAGCACTGTGACACCCAGAGTACCACACTCTTCCATCCTCTCTGCTTGCAGTGACTAAAGCAGCTGGGATTGTGGAAAAAGAGAGGTGTAGGCTAGCTTTTTGCTTGGAATTGCTACATTTTCACCCAGCTCTACCCCAAAAGCAGTGCTGCTGGGGTACTGCTGAAGTGCAGTGCTCCTGGCACTGGAGATTTTGGGATGGGGAAGAGGTTTTTGTGCACATCTACAAAATGCAGGGCAGCACACTTCAGTTGTTTTGGAATAAGCTGCCCTGAAATGGTCACCTTGAGTGGTTTTTTGGGCTGGGCTAAGCTGAGCTCTGGGTGCTTTGGAGATGTGACAGGATGTCTGCAGTATGCTGTATTTGGAGCATGAACTAAGGAGGGAGTAGGCATAGGCTGGAGAGCTTTGCTCACGTACACACACGAGGGAGATTCACTCTGAAGCTTCTCATTTCTCCTGTTTTTCCCTTTTCCCTCCCCCCCTCTCTTTTCCCAAAGCTGTCATCCTAAGACAGTGATGTCATGGCATTGGGGTTAGAAAGCAAATTGCTGCTCTACCAAGGGGAATTGCAGAGCTTTTGGCAGCTGCTCTCTGGAGATTTAGTTTCTTAATCCTTCCATTCCTATAGTTCTCTTTATTTCCAGAAATGCTCTTTCTGGCTTTTGGATGTTGTATTAAATATACCCCAAACCCCCATCTGCTATTACCTTTCTTTTAGGGAGTTTTATCCCATAATTCCTTCATGCTCTTCCCTCCTGAGCCTTCTCTTTAATGCCTTGCTCTCCTTTAATGTCTCTGACTACTTGTTCTTCTCTGCTTCCAGGTGCCTTTTTATTTCTTCATCTTTTCATTCCCTGTTGTTTTTTCTACTTTAGTTAGGTGAGGGTTTTAAATGATTCTATTATTTAAGCTCATTCTAAACACGTTTCTCTGTCTTCATTAATAATATCACATCCAAAAATAATCTCTTTTCCTCTGTCAGATGCAGTAATACTCTTCCAAAGCTCTATTTTTGCTCTCCCAAATAATCTCTATAACTTTTACTTATCTGATTAGAGCAACTAATTGCAAGAAAATTAGTGCTAATAACTGGTTCTGGAGCTGGAGGCTCAATTTTAGGAGAGTAACAAGATAGATACAGGGGAAGAGTTAAATGTTCACAGTAAAATTACTCAAGGATGTGATTATTGTGTCTCCCAGTGCCTGCTAAAGGAACTAATCCTAACTTGTTCTTCACTCAAGTCTGCTCTAAAAATTCAAGTTCATTTCTCTTTAGGAGCTCCAAGGGTGGTTTGGTAGTTTGAAAACTTGTCTCTTCCCTGGGTGATTAACTCAAGAATGAACCAAGCACAGTTCTGTAGAGTCTCAGAACTACATGATGTGAGTAGAAGGCAACTGGGACCAATTCTTGGAAGAAAATTCTCTGCAGTTAGTAAACACTAAGTTATTCCTTTGTGTGCAGGAAGACCTCAAGCTGCTGGCAGGTAGGAGGGAAAGCTGCATTCATCTGCCTGCCTTTTGGGTCTCTGCCTCTGGGCAGGTGTTTCAGACCAAGTGAGATCTTTCCTGTACACGTTCTTTGATCTTTCACACAGGGAGCATTTGCTTTTTGGCAGGATATGTAGAGGTACCACAGTGAAAATAGAAGTTAAAGCTTCCTCTGTGCACTTGTAGTGCTTCCCTTGATGGGAGCTGAAAGCTTTCCTTTTCCTATCTCTTGGTGAGGACTAGGAAGGATGTGTGAGAACATTCCTCAGGTGTTCAGTTGATGTGTTAATAGCTAAAGAGTTTGAGTGTTGAGTCGCTTAGTGAGGCACTGAGGCTAGCAAAGGTACAGCAGGGATTTCTGCTGCTGGCATTTGGGAAGGAGATGTTTCCCAACTTGGCATCCATGTACTTGTCTTTCACTTCAGGTGCCTTTCTTCAGCTTTTTGTGCTTTTTACCCTTTTCTCAGGGTCAGTTTTACTTCATTTTGATGATCCAGCATGCACTGCTTCACTGAGGAGTTTTCTGAACCCCTATAATCACAAAAGAAACTCTAGCAATCCAAACTATCAGTGGCTTCTCCATCTCAGATCACTATTTTAGCCATCTTTTAACCCTTCAATACCTTAAGGATTGCATGTTTCAGGCTTCCAGGAGAAGCTTAACTATTTGTCTGGTATATCTTCTGCTTTGTCAAGCACTTGTGTGCACCTCAGAACTGCAAATTCAGTTTTGTTACCATAAGGCTTTTTTTATGTCAGTAGTCTAAAGGTTGGCTTGTGCTTTTCCCTATGGTAAAGTCTGGATTATTCAAGCTGTGTCTGAAGCACTCTGTAGTGTGGAGAAAATGTAGCTGCTAACTGTTGAGGTATGGCAGGGCTCAGGAGTTGGAGCTCAATCGCTGACTGACATGAGCCTGAATGCCAAATTCATTCCCTTACCAGCTTCAATCTAAACTTGAGCTGATTGTTTTTGTTTAAACAGCAAAACTGCCAAGGAGGACTGGAAGTTGAGTGTTTGAAATACACTTTCCTCCTCCCCTTTGGGCACCAGAGCTGTGGAGGGAAGGATGGGAGGGAATCTAGGTAACTCTGCTGCTGTCATGCATGAAATCTTGTTGGGTTTGGTTTTGTGCTAAAGCTTAGCCATCTCTGACATCCTAGTGTACCCACAGTGAGAATTCATCTGTGTGCAATGTGTCACTTCAGATAACAGCCAGGATGGTTCAGGACAAAGGGAGGAAAGCCTAGCTTGGTGCTGAGTTCTTGAATGTGACAGGAGAAGAAAAGCAGTTCCTTGTACTTGAAGCATTTTTCAGTTGCAGCTAGAGGCTGTTTGTTCAAAGCAGTCAAAATGTTCCAGTGCTGACTTAATCCAGTTGATTTACCATTTCTTTGTGGCTTCTGTTACCTGTAACAGAATGACCTACACATAACTTGATGACCTACACATAACTGAGCAATACTTTTTAATTACTTGAATGCACTTTAACCAGAACTGTCCAATTTATGGGAAAGCTTAGGAGAAGACTCATGGAGTTCCTGCAGTACCTGCCTGGGAAGAAGGTTCAGTTTGAACATCTCATTTTCAGTCTGGTAACTGACAAAGCAAATCCTTTGCTGTTTTTATATCAAGGGGTTAAATGGATTTGATCAAACCCATCTGGGACATAAAATCCCCCCAAGAAAAAGGTGATGAGTTAAGTCAGTGGTAGAGCAACCATTTTAGTTGATGTGACTGGAGAAGTGCTGCATGATAGGATTTAGCTTTATCTGCTCTGCTGAAGATGCATGTCTGTAATTGTCATTATAGTAGCAGTCAAGGAGAGGATTTGCCTGTGTAAAACTGGATTTTGGCAAACCTAGATGCTGTCAGTTCTGTGTCTAGTTGCAGTTGTCATTAAGCTTGGAGAAACAGCACAACTTTCTCTAAGCAGAAGTAGCTACTATAGGGATCATAGACACTCACAGAATTGTCAGGGTTGGAAGGAACCTTCNTTGCAGCTCTTTCTTGTGCTGAGTACTCCAGGTGAGGTGTCCCCAGAGTGGAGTAGAGAGGAGAATCCCCTCCCTGTCCCTGCTGGCCACACTGCTCTGGGTCAGCATGTGCTCTCCAAACCAAGCCAGAGCAGGCTGAATCAGCTTGAGAGCTGGTGAATTTTTGGCAGTGCTGAGAGAAGATGCATTTGTTTTGAGATGTGGAAAGGTAATCAGGAAGACTTTAATCTCTCTTGAAGTTTTATGTAAGAGAACACCACGTGAGCTGAGGCTGTCTCTTGTCGTCACCGTTGGCTCTTGTTGTTTGTGTTGAGCATGACCAAGCACTATTCAACTCTGCAAACTTGGAATTAGGAAGGAGTGGAGGCTTTGTGAGCCTGGAAAGCACTTGGGGAGTTTAGGACCCGTGTTTAAGAGTGGAATGCTAATCTCAAGGCTGCCAAGGACTCAGAGGTATTTCTTCCCACCCTCCATCAAGGGGAAAAGTAATCAGCAGGTACTCAACAGAGCCATCAATGAAAGTGATACACTCCAGAGACAAGGCTCGCACCAAAGAACCATGAAAGTGTTGTTCTTGGACCTTGAAAAGCATCTAAAGAGGTATTTAGCCCAGTGGTTTCTTTTTTATTTCTTAGATGCTTCATTTACTTCCTTTTTTTTAATGGCTTCTTCAAATACTTTGTTTGAGCAAGCCCTGAACTCCCTTTGCTAAAGCAAGGTGCTGGGCACTTGTTATTGCAGATTATTCCAAGCTGGGAATATCATTCTGGTGTCACACAGACTGCCTTTCAAATAGCTAGAAATCTGGAAAATAGAGGGATTATGTTTGTTGTAAAATGTACTTTTCTTACCTCTTTTCAAAACAAAGTGATCCCAACTCTTAAGTGACAGAATGCTAAATGAAAATGAGAGTTTGGACATGGTTTGAAGCTGATTATTGAAGAAGTTTGTAGTCCTTCAGATGTATTTAATGCATAATATGTATAATTATATGAATATATATTATATTCATGTATATAAATTATATTTTATATATTTATCACACAAAGAAAAGTTTTGCTAGTCTTATATATCAATTTGAAGTGTATATATAATATAATATATATAATTATATACTAATATGTTACTATATTTACTATAATAATATATGTATCAATTATATTTTTATATATTCATTTATCACACAGTCAAAAATTTTAGCTAGTCTTGTTAATATATATAAATATATATAAACA
>VWZO01022965.1:115991-127110 GCA_013396975.1 Bucco capensis
AAACATACTAATATATATTAATTATAGTAATATATACCAATTATATTTTTGTATATTAATTTATCACACAAAGAAAAGTTTAGCTACTCTTGTTAATATATTAATATATCTTATGTTAATCTATATCAAGTTGTAGTATATTATATATAATATACATATATACTAATATAATGTTACTATATCAATATATTATAGTAATGTATATCAATTATCTTTTTATATTAATTTATCACAGTCAAAGAAAAGCTTAGCTAGTCTTGTTAATATATATAAATATATATTGTAGTAATACATATCAATTATATTTTTATATATTCATTTATCACACAAAGAAAAGTTTAGCTACTCTTGTTAATATATTAATACATATT
The DNA here is from genome assembly GCA_013396975.1 of Bucco capensis. NCBI lineage: Eukaryota > Metazoa > Chordata > Aves > Piciformes > Bucconidae > Bucco > Bucco capensis. The sequence continues at coordinate 116,363 of VWZO01022965.1, forward strand.
ATGTTAATATACATCAATTTGTAGTATATTATATATAATATAATTATATACTAATATAATGTTACTATATTATAGTAATATATCAATTATATTTTTATATATTCATTTATCACACAAAGAAAAGTTTAGCTACTCTTGTTAATATATTAATACATATTATGTTAATATACATCAACTTGTAGTCTATAATATATAATATTATATACTAATATAATGTTACTATATTATAGTAATATATCAATTATAGTAACATATATCAATTCTCTTTTTATATATTTATCACACAAAGAAAAGTTTAGCTAGTCTTGTTAAATACCTGGAGAGGCATTAAAATGCAGCTTCACCTTCCTCAAGTTCTATCTCCTAACCTCCTTTTCCATATAAATATGAGCTGTATAGTTTTGATCTGATTCCTTTCAAGTGTTTCCAAGCAATATGAAGTAAGCTGGTGAATGAGAAGAATGCTGATTAAAAAGATGAGTTAGAGATGTGATGCTTGGGGGGAATTGCTGTGCCTCTTGCTGCTGCTGAGTTGTTGTTGTTCTGTGGGAGGGAGCACAGAGAGTGTGCTTCTGAAGTGACACCCTTAACATCCCCAAAACCTTGCTTTATATCAATTTGTACAAATTCCAGGGAATTCATTTCACTTGCTCTTCATCTCCTGTTCCCTCTGGGGGATTGCCTGTGGGAAGCAGCTTTCCTCTGGGAATGATGCCTCCTTCAGGAATATAAACATAGACATTAGAAGTGTGTTTCTGAAACTCATTTTTCATTTCTTCAGCATTTTGAGTTTCTGGAAAAACTCCTTAAACTCCCAATTAAATGTTCAAAATGAATCTCAATTCCCTGGAAGGCCTAAGGAAGCAGGGCAAGCTTTCATAACAGCAGCTGAAACACAACCCTGGCAGATGTGTTCTGCTTGAGCAGTGTCTGTACAGAGCCATGCCCTGTGCCATTCTATCTTGCTGACCAAGCAAAGTAGGCTGGAGAGAGGAGATTTGCTTCCTACCATGAACCAGTCTAGTCCACAAAATGATAAGAGCAGATGTGTGATTTTCTTTGACCTCTCTTGTTGAGAGGTTTGGCTAGAGCTGAATGTTGTAGCACCTCTAAGCATAACCCAAAGGCTACAGCTCTTACCACTGCAGATAAAAAGTGGAGGATTTCTCCTGTATTCAGCAAGCTCCTTCCTGTTTTCTCCTTGCTTTTGCTTCCTCTCGTTTCTCTTGCAGAGACTCTGGTTTTGCCCTAGTTGTTTTTGTGCTCCAAGGCACTGTCAGGTCACCATAAACTGCTAAAGAAGGAGAAACTAACTTCTCTTTCAGCTCTTCTTGGCTAATATTGCATGTATTTTCTTCCCCAAGCTGAATACATGAGCCAAATCCAAAGCAGCCCTTGGCTTTGTCTGGGTTAGACATAGGTTGTCTTCTGAGAGAGTGTGCAGTTGTGTGTGGCTTTCTGGAGGAAAAGAGGAGCACTTCCCAGGTCAAGCATCTCATTTAAAGCTTTCAGGATCCTGACACAGTTGCTGGATCTTTTCCTACTTGGAATCCTTGGCCAAGTGCAGTTTACAGCACACTGAGAAGGACTTTTAATAAAAGTAAAGATACTTTTTGATGAGCTTTGTGGATCCCTTTGGACTCAGGTGGCCCTGGGGTATTTCAAGGATCCTTTCAAGTACCTTGACATCTCCCAGCTTATTGATGCAAAGAGATTATCCTCCCCAACCCCAAGCTCTGAATTGATTCAATGACTCTTTTTCTACCCATTTCAGTTTATCAACAGCTTGTTTTAAAATGCTGAGCTCTTGAGAAGGCTTGAAGAACAGGTTTGGGCAGACTAATTGAAGGCAGGAGCCTATCTCAGTCACACTAGTGACTCAGACATTCACTTGCAAATGTTTTTGTTTACAGCTCTCCCGATTGCTTGTACTTGAGCTGCTGATTGATGTGACTCTCTACCTGCCTAGGGCCTCTAGCAAAGGAGTAGGAGCTGGGAAGAGTCACAGAGGAATTCCCCTGGTTTATAGCTTGTGTGGGAAAAGGCAGTGCCATCCTGGATGGAAGGTTTTGGAAGAGGTGACTTGTCCTCTGTGCTTGCAGCAGAACTTTCCTGGCTTCCAGCAGTGAAGCTGGAAAAAGGAGCTTTAAATCCTGTGTCCCAGCAGAGGTTTTTTCTCTTTCTTATCACTTGGCTCACCACATTGATGCTGTAGAAGAGTGACCACTGGACAGCTGGGCTACCACCCTGCAGGAGAATGAGGAAATGTACCTAGGAGATGTTTTGCTGTTACTCATCTTTTGATCCTGGAGTTGGCTGGGTTCTGGTGGTGTAGGTTTGTTTTGGTTTTAGGTGTTTGTTTTGAAGCTGCAGAGGTTGAAGGTGTCATTAATGACAGTGATTTCTACAGGATGAGGTGATGGTTATCAAGAAGTTAGGTGCCCAGTGAGTACCTTCCTTTGTACAAAAGACTCTTGAAACAGCTAACAGAACCTGTTTGAGGTGGATATTCACCAGCAAATGGGCATCAGCAATAGCAGACAGGACTGCTTCATAAAATGCTGCTCACAAATTCAGCCAACTGCATAAAGATGAACACATCTCTTGAATAAGTATGAAAGAATAGGCTGTGATCTTCCCTTGGCATGTTGTGTGTGAGAACATGTATCTTCTGCTGTTGGCCACCACAGCTCTGACAGTCTCAGGATGCTTGCTAGAAGATGCACTCCTGTGGGATAGGAGAGCTTTCTCCTTTCCTTACAGGAGCAGTAGGATGCTGAGGAAGGCTGAATCACCCTTGAAGGAGAAGCAGGACTTGAGGATGTGCAGGCCCTGCTGTAGCTGATGTGGATCTCTGCCAGCCCTTTGCAGTCAGTCTCTGCTCTAGGGAAGATGTTCAGAATCTGCTGAGCTGGCACAAGTGTCCTCTGACAGTGCTTTTGGCAGGATTACAGCAAACAAATGTGCTCAAGTGGGGTAATACTTTTGTAAAGCCATAAGGCAGAGTCAGGTCAGATGAAAACCACTAGTAATCTGGCTCTAGGTAAGTTTTAAAGTCATTTTTTCAGCACACCACATTTCTATAGTCCTTTTATGTCCTTTCCCAGGTATCTTCACATTCTGTTTCAAATTGGTGTGGCTTGAGAATATCTTCCTTTAGCAAGGAGAGCTTAGATGTGTTTGGTGTGGAGATCCTCTGCTGGGATTTGTGCAGTTGTGAGTCAGCAGGATTTGTGTCTCTTAAATCACTGAAGCTCTTCCTGGATTAAGAAGCTGGGGAGTAGATTCCCAGTGCAGGCTCTAGCTGGGCCTGTTTCTCAGTGCCCTACTGAGCTGAAGCACAGGCAGGCAGCAGATTCCTCATCCCCACTGAGGGGCAAGCAGAGACTGTAGGCAGGAAATCATCCAGCAAATCCCTGCCTGCCTTAAAGGGGAGCAAGACTTGGAGATAAAGCACAATCAGTCTGATAAATCAGGTCATTTTCTTCCCTGGTTCTGGAAATTCCACACACACACACTTCCTGAATAATGGGGGTTTGAGATCTATAAATGAAAGTTTCCATCCAGGTGTAAAAATACTTAAAAATCCAACATATTGAAGAGCACTTCTGAATTTTCTCTGATTTCTTTTGAAGTCACCAAGGGATGATAAGAAACTGTGGGTTCAGGTACAATTTCACTCCAATTAGGAAAGAGCATTCCAAATCTATGTCATACACATACATTAGAGCCAGGAGAGGTCATCCCCAAACCATTCACCTGCTGCTTCATGGATGCTGCTCATACATTTGGAGCTCTTTGCCAGTGTTTGCAAAGAGCCTGAAACTGTGGACAACAGAGGTCTCTTATCTTAATGTATTTTTTTGCTCAGGAAGAGAAGTGGTCACCTTCCTCTGTTCCTAGGACACCTTTGTAACCAGATTGCAGTGTTGAGAGGGGTTGCTCCCCTCCCCTCTTTTTGCTCCTCTCCCCTCTTTTTGCTCCTCTCCCCTCTTTTTGCTCCTCTCCCCTCTTTTTGCTCCTCTCCCCTCTTTTTGCTCCTCTCCCCTCTTTTTGCTCCCCTCCCCTCTTTTTGCTCCCCTCCCCTCTTTTTGCTCCCCTCCCTTGTTACTCCCCAACAAGTAGATGAGTGATCTACCCCTTGAAAAGCCAAGCAGCGGCAGACCTTCATCCTCATTCCATGTCCTTGCTGCTGCAGTCCTGCCTCACCTTATGTCTTGTTTCCATACTCTTCTCCTTTGCTTTGCTTGGAGAACTTCATTCCAAACTTCTGAAGACCATAAGACAGTGCTGGTTGGACTTGATGATCTTAGAGGTCTCTTCCAACCTTCATGATTCTGTGATAATTGCAGAAGTTTGGGCTTTGTTCCTGCAGTTGGTTTTGGTGTGATGTATTTCTGTGTTGACTCAAAAGTCAGGATACCAATATTCAGGGAGAAGTGCAAACCAGCTATAAATTATATCTTAATAAGCATGTCTCAATTATTAACTGATCCAAGGTTTTCAAAGGGAACAGTTAGGAGAAGAGGAGAGGAGGAGGTGGGAAAAGAGGAAGGAGAGGATTAAGTGGTTAAAAAACCCAACTTAATGGGTGTAGGCTTTAGTAGAGGGCTGAGGACAGGGGAAGTGCAAGGACTTAAAGTTCTCTTCCTCCCCACCCACCTGTCCCTTCCACAATTAGCAGCAGGCAGTAAGACACAGTATTGACTTGCCACAGCCTGAAGGAAATAGAAGCTCTTAGGAGTTCAGTTTCAGGTTAAAATGGTCATTTTGGAGTTTAAATGCCACTGTGTGCTCTCAAGATAAGGTGGGCTGGGTGCATCTCCCTCCCTGTCCTTCTCTCCTCTCAGCCTGGAGACCACCTGGGTCAGAGGTGCTGCTTAGCTTGATGGTTGGACTTGATGATCTTACAGTTCTCTGCCAACCTTCTTGATGCTGTGAGAACTTCAGCTTCCCAAATGTTTGTCCTGTCACTGTGACAAACCACTTCCTATGCTTCCTCTGTGCCTTTGGTTAGGGGAGGTGGAGCTTGAAATGCTCCAGTGACTCTTTCCTCCTCTCTTCATTTCCTTTTGGAGTACACAGCTGACAAATGTGGTGTTGTACAGTTAGAACAAGGAGGATTTATTGCTACTGTCAGTGGGGTTTGTCTGACTTGAAAGCTCTGCATCAGACCAAGGAATTGAATGAAATCTAAACTTATTTAAACCATATTTTGCATAAAGGAAAAAGGAATTTCAACTCCATGCTTTGAGTAGTGAAACTTAACATTTTTTTTTATCACTGATACATTTTTATGCTGCTTTTGATAGTGCTAAATGTTTTTTTTTCCCCTTCCATCCTGGAGACAGTGACTTTATGTGCAGCTTTCTGGAGGAAACAACATCAATTCCTAGCTGAGCTGTCTCCCCTCAAACTTTCAGGATGCTAACACTGCTAGTGGATCTTTCTCCCCTTGTCCTTGATCAAGGGCAGTTTGTAGGAGCCTGAGAAAGGCTTTCACTTTGAAGTTAATCATTTTAGACTTACTCATGTTAAGCTTGGATAGGAAATTAGGGAAGCCTGTGGTTCCTAAACTAGATGTTACTGCAAATGTCTAATTTAGGTCATGTAGCATGTGGATGCAGTTTCAGCTTCTGAATGCTGATGGAGCTCCCTTGCCTCTGTGAGGAGCTGTGCACAGAGCAGAGGCTTTCATCTCCCCTGCATTGCTAGGTGCTCATCTCTGGATGGTCTGAGGGAAGGAGGTTCCACATATTCCCCTCCAAGCATCACCATTCCATGGCTCATCCTCCCTTGCAGAGTTCTCTCTGCCCAGGAACCAGGTGGATTAGCTCTGTTTGTCTGTCTCCAGGGTCTTGGTAACAAACATCACGTTGTTTTGTCAGCATTCAAATTGGTGGAATCATTAGAATCCTCATTAAAACCAACTAGGATTGACTTAGCAATTAGGATATTCTCAAAAGAGCCAGGGAGAGAACTGCTCCTTGTTTCTCTTTTGATCTTCCACCTTTATCTTTTTGCCTTAAAATGCAGCTTTGGTCTCCTGTGCAGAGCTCCCAGCATGATCCTTGGTGTATCCATTGGGATTAGAGATGCTGTCAGGTTATTTCCAGAACCCCAGTGGGGTGTATGTAGTTTTGTGTTTTTCCTGCTGAATATTTATTTAGCTATGCTTGAACAGCTGGGAAACAACATAAAATACACACATTTAACCCTTGATTTCCCTACCAGCTTGCATAGCTTTCTCTTGTATCTGGTTTTTTTCACTCCAACCCAATTCCTAGCAAAGCAAATTACAGATGCACATAACTTTCTGTGGGAGAGGAAAAGCAGACAGTTAGGAGTAATATCTGGCAGCAAGTGGTTCTTCAGTTTAGCAGGGGGATGTAAATTGATATCTGGATAATTCAATCTAGAAAGAATAGGCATTTTAGCCTTTGGGGCCGAGCAGTAAGTTCTCAGTAGCTTGGTTTCTTCAAAGCAAGATCCTAGCTACAAGTTTGGGGCTGGAAAAGGAAGTTGGCTGAGAGTCTGTGATCTTTATTTAGACTATCTGTGATTTATTTATCTAGTTATTGGTCCTTAGTCTGTTAAAAAAGGTAATTATGACTTAATGATAGCTTCTGCAACCTCTCTTGTACCATTCCTCAGATGAATAACAAAATAATGGTCTAATGAAAGCAATAATCCTTTAGTCCTTGCTATCAGCTTCAGGCAGAGTTTCCTCTTGAAGTTGTTGGCTTGGAGCAATTTTGTGTAGGTTTGATGCTGTCATCAGGTTATTTCCAGAGCCTTTTTTTTGTTTCCTGTCAGGACACAAATAGTGTTGAATGTATGAATTTTAAGGCAAGAAGAGCACTTCCTCACTTACTGACCATTTTTAGATGCTCACTGACATGTCAAGTCAGATGTCATGTAGAATCTAAGTACTCCAGTCTTAAGTAATTAATAGTTTGACTTTTTTTACCCTCTTTATTACTTTGATTTTGTAGTTGAGGTCCCCAGGCTCTGAGCCTGTCTGCACAGTAAGATGAAAGTGTGCTATGTGGGTTCTGGGGTGCTCTCTTTGCAACATAATCCAGAGGTGAGATTTCAGTTGAGGAGATGCTTGCCTAAGACTTTTGACATCTAAAGGGAGCTGAGGTACTTGAAAGAGAAGTGTTTAAGTGAAAGAATTCTTTAACAGGTATGCATAAATATGCTAAAGCAGGCTTGCACAGAGACAAAATGATTGTTGTGCTGCAGCTTGCCTCATTATATACTTCAAAGGGAAAGCACTTCTTTTTCCCAAGTGCTTAGCATGATTAAATTGAGACAAAAGGAAATGATTCAGTGGGAGAAACAGTGTTTGAGAACCCAAACACTCCAAAAAGAGAAGTGTGCTGAAAGGTCTTTGGCTACCATATGTGTTTCAATGTGAGCAGTTAATTGATTTCAGGATCAAAGATGCTGCTGAGTGGCTTGGTTAGCAGCATATTCATTTCTCAGTGACCCATCTCCAGTCTGATTTATGCAGTATGTGGTCCCTTGCTTACATCCCAGGGGCAGGAATTGGTCCATCCCAATGCAGAGCCAGAGAGGCTTCCCAGAAAGGAGGAATTGTGCAGCCTTTCTCACCTCTGCTCCCAGGAATTGGAAGCTTTTGCAGGAGTCTAATATCTTCTAGGATCTGTTAATGAGGTGTTAACAACGATGGTTAGCACAGAACTCATCTTGCCTCCCTTCTAGAGCTGTGAAGGAGGCTGAGGGAGTCAAAACAAAGAGAGTGAAGTGCATGTTGAATGTCATGGTGGAGGAGGCAGGAGAGGGGAGAGACAAAGCTAGGAACAAGCAAGAGGAATGGGAGTGTTGGAGGATTATTTGCTGTAGTTTATTTAATAAATTACAGCTGTTTTAAAAACAGAAACAGCAAACTCCCAACCTTGAAGTACTCAGTTCAGTCTCTGTCTTGTCAGGCAGAGTTAAAACCATCAGAGAGTAGTAGTACTGTACTCTCTCCTTCCTTCCCCTCCACCCACTCCCTTTTAATTTTGGGGATGAAACGCGTCATGCTTTTACTTCCTAGCTCAGCTGAGAGCTCAGAGCTTTCTCAGCCATAAAGGGACACTTCTGGTTTGCTTTGCCTTGCTTTTTTTTGTTTTTTTTTTGTAAGAGAGTGGGCAAAGCAGAACATGCATCAATATGCAGTGCTGCTTAGGCAGCTGCCAGCCTTCTGTTGAATCACCACTCAGCTTGGAGGCACCTAGAAGTAAAGCAAGGGATGGAAGTTAATGGAAGCTGTTTGATGAGTTGAGTGGGAATTGGATCGAGGATCCTAGCTGTATCTCTTCTTTGGGAATTTTACTATAAATCAGTAAAAGGCAATGTTATTTATGGTTAATTTAGTGAAGCATATAATTTTTCTGTCATAAATAGCATGATGGCATTTAATCTTTACCAATCATGGTGGCAGCAGCAAGAATCACCTTGGAATGCACCAATGTCAAAACTAAATGCTTACAGATGTCTTGCTCTCTACCCTGCAACAGCAGAGGAGGTGTTTGAAGGGAGTGTCTCTTCAGCCTATCTTGGAGGGAGTTCCTTTAAGCACCTCATTAGCAGAGAGAGGACTTCTGGTTTTACACCTCCTTCTGATAAAGAGTTTCAGAGGACTGAGATTGCCCCAAGGAGTTTTGATTCTAACATCCCCAGTAACTGCCAGGGAGCGTTTGTGGCCGAGCTGTTACTGATTTGTCTAGCCTTGATGAAACATTTAGATGAAGCTTTGGACAGCAGTTGATGGAGATTCTGGTGCAGATGATGTGTTTTTGGTGCTGTTTGTTAGATGTCTCCCTTGATCTCTGAATACCAGGAGGACCTTCATGTGCAGTAAGGAACCTCTGCAAAGCAAGTGGATAGATGAGGTGTACATACAGTATGGTCACTGGTGTTTGGGAGGTGGGGGAAGCTGGAGAACTACTCTGCTGGTATTAGTCAGTGAAAGAATAGTAGCCCAGGACAACATAAATAAACTAAGCAGGATGATGCAAGTGCTAAATTTAGCTTTAAGATGATTATTCTGTGCCTCCTGGCTTTCCTGCTTCTCGGGGAGCAGCAGCATGGATGTGACTTCTAGTTGTTGGAGAAGTTTGCTATAGAAAGGTTTTTGTGCCATTTAGGGCATGTAATGCCTGATGGAAGCCTAGAAAATAGTGGGTTTGGAGGTTGGCTCTTTATTGTGGCACTGTTTTCTGGCGGTCTAATTCAGCCTTGAGTTTCCTTCTCACTGTTCCTGGTAGAGGCAGATCACTTGGGCTGGCAGTGACTGCAATGGCTGTGTTCCATGATGCATGAGAGTGTTAAGGTTTGTTGAGAAATAGACCACAGTTGGGTGGAAGAAGCATTTTTCTTGAATTATTAATGCACATGCTGCAACTTTTAAGACCATAAGTGCTGTAGCTGTGGTGCTTGGGGCCCTGGGTTAGTGGTCTTGGGTGGATGAGCTCAGAGGGCTTTTCCAACCATTATGATTTTATGATTCTATGATCTAAACCCAAATCAATAAGCATTTTCCCTGTTGCTGTAGAATAGCAGCTAGCTTGCTAGTGACCAGCAGGTTTGTGCTGTGGGTGAATCTGTGGATGAATGTGTTTAACAGGCTGTTTTAGGGGCTAGTAAGGCCTGTGTTAAGGGACAGCAAAGGGATTGTGGCTGCTCCAGCAGATCCCTATGGATTCAGAGCAGCTCTCTCTGCAGTGACCATACCTGTGTACCCAAACAGGCAGAGCTGTCGGGTACAGCTGCCGTTCTCAGGGCCCCAAATCCTCGCTGCTACCGGGGGCAGATGGATCTCACCCCAGAGGCAGCTAGGCTGCCGTGGTGGGCAGCGAGCGATGCCCAGGCAGGGCCCGGTGCGGCCTAGCCCTACCGTAGGCCAATAGGTGGCGGTATCGGCGCGGCGACGAGCCGGGCCCACGGCCGCGCTCCCACGGCGGCGGCGAGCAGCCAGTCGGGCCTCACCGCCCTGCGTTATTAACGCTTTTCATTTAATTCCCCTTCCATTCGTGCGCTCTGTGAGCCGCGTTCCGGCACTCCGCCGCGCCAGGCCTTCCCGCGTGAGGAGCAGGGCCGAGTCGCGGTGCGTGTGAGGGTGCTGGGGGGTGAGAGCGAGCAGGCCTAATGAGATGCGGGGAGGAGGGCGGGGCTTGTGTGGCGGAGCAGCCAATGAGCGGTGGCGGCGTCGCATAAATTATGGGGGGTGGCGGGAGGTGCAGGTTTTGTGCGGCGCGGCGGAGCGCTGACCTCGGAGCTGGCCGAGCGCAGCCCCGATCCCGCAAGGTCCTGCTGTCGCCTCCCCGCCATCGCTCGGATACGGCTGGAGAGAGGGGGAGAAAGGGAGGAGGAGGACTTGATTTCTGCGGGGAGCGTTTGTGGCCGCGATTGCATGAATGCCCAATGGTGTAGACCAGTGGCAATGGATCTAGGAGTTTATCAACTAAGGCACTTCTCGATTTCTTTCTTATCGTCTTTGCTGGGAACAGACAACTCATCCCTGAGGCTCGACAGTAGGTAAATAAGTGTTGTGTCCGAGGGGGCTCTGCCGGTGTAGCGGTAGCGGGGCAGGTGAACATGGAGCTGGCTCCTTTGTCCGGGGAAGCCGCAGCAGCTCCAGGGCTCTGCCTCGCCTCGGGGATGCTCTCCCCGGCGCCCAGCGCTTCTGCCGCATCCTGCTGTTAAGCTCCAGCTTTATGGGTCTTAAGAAGGGG
>VWZO01022965.1:127187-165542 GCA_013396975.1 Bucco capensis
TGCGGGTAGGGGGTTTGGGGATAGCCTCACAGGTTGCTTTTGCTGCATTAGAGCATCCCGGTGAGGCGGCGGTAAGGCAGCGTGAGGGTGACTTTCTCAGCCAACAGGCTAGCGATGCCCGCGTCTCTTGTCTCTTAAATAATTTAGCTGCAGCTAATGCATTTTTTTCTCTCTCTCTTTCGCAGTTCCTCTGGTGCAAGCGTGGTAGCTATCGACAACAAAATCGAGCAAGCGATGGTATGTACCGATCGGGGCAGAAAACCTTGTTGGTGTTTAAAGCGGTAAACAATATGGGGATGCGGCGGGCGATGGTTTAACCCCTGCGCGGACGCGTTTTCATCGCGGGGGCTGGAGGGGAGGGTGAGAGGCACGAGTTGTTCGCTTTTAGGGGGGCTCTTTTATTTATTTTTCTTTAAATTATTGTTGTGTTATTGACCCAAAGCATTCCCGCGGGGAGGAATGCGGCCGTTTCTCTATCGATGCCGGGGAGGGAATGACGGCATCGTTTTGGGCTCCTGCCTCCCTAAACGATTGATCGTAGCTCCGTGCGGCGCGGGGGAGGGGCGCTGTTAGGGCAGAGAGTATTTGCGATGGTGCTTACCAATCCTCCTGCCCAAGCTAGAGGATATTTTTTGGGAGTGCTTTTATTTGACTGCCCTCCCAGCGCATCCCCCTTCCTCCCTAACGAGCTCATTCCCCCCGCGGGCTGCAGCCAACTCGTGGCATCCTTCTCGCAGCTGCCAGCACAGGCATTGCGATGCCCAGAACCGGTGGCTTCCTTCGGGAAGGACCACCGGGGAGGGATGGGGGCTTTATCCCCAGCGCGGTCCCGCCGCGCTGGTGCTCCTGGGGCCCGTACGCCCCTTTGTTACTGGAGCGGTGCCTGGAGCTGTTCTCCCGGGAGCCTCTGCTGACTGTTGCTAGGCAAAGTGCGAGCCTTTAACTCCCGGCTATAAATAACTTGGCCGCTGATTGGCTGCGGCGCGCTCTGACGTCACGCGCGGCCGCGCACACTGCCGGCGGGAGGGAGAGGAAGGGAAGGGAGGGGAGGGAAATGCGGCAACCTGCGCTCAGAACTGGCTGAAGCCGGTGCTCGGCCCTGGGCGGGGACACAAGCGGGCTGGGAGGAGCCTGCTGGCCCCCCTGGGGCTCTGGGAAGCCCACACGCCTCTTTCCCCCCCGCGTTTGTCCCTGGATGGGATGGCTGAGCCGTGGCACAGCTTGGATGCTGCGAGGGAGAGCTTTTTCCCAGCCTGACTCCCCTCTCTTGAGTGCCTCCAGCCTTGGGCAGGATGCTCGTGGCTCTTAGTGGGGTGTTACTGTGTGCCCCAGTAGAGCTGTGGCCTTCCAGCATCTGCAGGGGCTCCAAGAGGGCTGGGGAAGGATGTGTTAGCATGCCAGGTAGTGCTAGGACTAGGGGGAATGGATCCAAACTAGAGGAGGGGAGATTTAGGTTGGATGTTGGGAGAAAGTTGTTGCCCAGGAGGGTGCTGAGCCACTGTGCCAGGTTGCCCAGAGAGGTGGTGGCAGCCCCAGCCCTGGCAGTGTTGCAGGCCAGGCTGGCTGGGGCTGGGAGCAAGCTGCTCTAGTGCCAGGTGTCCCTGCACATGGCACTAGAGGAGCTTTCAGCTTTCTTCTAACCCTGACAATTCTGTTTCTCTATGTTGGATGTTCTGCGGAGCATCTGCTGCATGTAGAGAAGGGAAGGATCCAGGGGAACCTTATAGTGGTCTTCCAGTACTTCAAGGGGAAAGATGGGGGAGGAACTAGAGTGTAGTGATAGGATGAGGGATACTGGTTTTGACCTGAAAAAGGCTAGGTTTAGGTTAAATAGTAGGAAGAAACTCTTGACAGTGAGGGTGGTGAGACACTGAAACAAATCACCTAGAGAAGTTGTGGATGTCCCATCCCTGGCTGTTCAAAACCAGGTTGGGTGATGCCTTGAGCGACTTGGGTCTAGTGGAAGGTGTCCCTGCCTATAGCAGGGAGGTTGAAACTAGCTGAACTTTAAGGTCTCTTCCACCCTCAGCTATTCTGTGATCTCTAGCTGAGCTGCTTTGTAGCCCAAGCCTGGCACTGGGCTGCTTTCCTAATGCCCATTCTCTCCTCTGCCTTTCAGGATCTGGTAAAGAGTCACTTGATGTACGCGGTGAGGGAGGAAGTGGAGGTCCTCAAAGAGCAAATCAAAGAGCTGATAGAGAAGAACTCCCAGCTGGAGCAAGAGAACACTCTGCTAAAAACACTTGCCAGCCCTGAGCAGCTTGCCCAGTTCCAAGCACAGCTGCAGACTGGTTCCCCTCCTTCCTCTTCCCAGTCACAAGGGACGACACAGCAGCCCGCTCAGCCGGCCTCACAGGGCTCAGGGCCTTCAGCATAGCTCAAGATGTTGTTGCCATCCTGATGGCTGACCTCTGGACTGCCCAAAGCAAGAAGGACTAGTGGAGGAATCCTCCCACAGCCACCCTTCATCCCTTTCAGTGCACGCTGCAAGCCAGACTGAGGACTCCGTGCTCTGCACGCAGCAGGAGAGGCTTCTCCCTCCCTCTATTATGCACTCATCTTGTCTCTCTCTTCCCTCCTGGTTGTTTTTTTTTTTCCCTCCCCTTTGGCTTGAAGGAGTTCTTTGTTCTTAGGTTGATTGAATAAAGCAAAACTTCTCCCAGAGAATTTAGTCCAAGTACACTGGGGACTGGAGCAGCTTCTGCAAATGGCTGAGGAATGAAGCTGCCTGCCTGAATCCTTTTGGTTTGCTTTGGTTTTGACCTCTTCCACTTCTCCAGTGATAGAACTGATACAAAGTGCTTTCTTTTCAAGCTGGGAAAAGATGAAGAAAATAAGCCTGGAGTTGCAGAAGTGATGGCTCACTCCCCTCCCATAGTGCACTGGTGGGGGGGGTTCCAAGTGAGGACTGGTGCATAGGATTCTAAGAGGAAGAGAGAGAGAGAGAGAGAAAGGAAAATTCAGTGTTTAACACTTCAATTTGTCACCTGAAACCTTAAGTGCAAATCTTTGCACCACCTCCTGAAGCAATGGACAGGTGCAGAAAGCTGTATTATATATCTAGAGAGAAAAGCAGGTAGGTGACATGCAGTTGGGTCATAGGAGAACTACAATGAAGGTGATTTTTGCCTCCTGTATATTTGTGTATTTAGTGTAATTACTTTGTAAAATAGAGAGAAAAGAAGAAAAAAAAAAACCAACCCTGTAACTATTTAGGTTGTACAGATTGAAGTTTAGTTGTTTCACTGGCTGAAGTTTGCAAAGTCCTTTTATTTTTTTTTTTTAATGCTACATCAATAAGAATGCACCTCCTCAACTGTTGAGAATTTGGCAGCTGGATGCTGTTTGTGTAACTTCTGCAGTTCCCCTGGCTGCTGATTTATCTTGAATCAAATCTTTGTGCATTGTAGTTTGGTTCCAGACAGGAAAAAAAAAAAACCAAACCCACTCCAAAACAAAGAAACAAACAAAAAAGGTGAATTATCAAACCTTGCTAGCAAAAAAGCTTAAAAAATAATGAAAAAAAAAAAAATGGGATTTGCCAGGATGGATTTTTTTTTTGTTTTGTTTTGCCTCTGATCTGTATAGTAGTTATGCCTCTGTTTTTGTGCATGTTCTCTGGAGAGTTGTAACACAGTCCATGTATTTAACTGTTGCACTTGACAACTTTCAATAAAGCATACAAATGTTGCTAAATGCCTGTTTGCAGAGTCTGCTGATGGACACTGCCTCACTGGCAGCATGCTGCAGGGCCACTGCAGCTCAGCAAGCAGAGCTCTGCCCTTGAGACATCCCCCCTGGGGCCTTCAGAGCTTCCTAGCACAGTCTGGGAAGTCAAAGGAAGGAGAGAGCAGTGTGAGGAAGCTCAGCCAAGCTGCTGGATGGCTTGTGTGTGCATTGAGGAGTAGGTGAGCAGCAGCAGCTCCAACAGCCCTAACTGGAGGTGACAAAGGCAGGAGCATCCCAGCTGGCAGCAGCTCCAGCAGCCCTAACTGGAGGTGACAAAGGCAGGAGCATCCCAGCTGGAAGCAGCTCTAACAGCCCTAACTGGAGGTGACAAAGGCAGGAGCATCCCAGCTGGAAGCAGCTCCAGCACTGCCTGCTCTCTGAACCTAACCATGGACACAGAGCTCAGGTTGAAATCTCTCTGTCCAAAACCTCTCCCTTTCACCCCAAAAGCTCTTGGCTGTTTCATACTTAACTGTTGTGCTTATGGGATTTTTATCCTCTTGGTTATTTAACTTATTATCTTGATCATTTAACCTATTATCTGATTTTTAGCCTCTTGGTTATTTAACTTGTATTGATCATTTAACCTAATAGCTGATCTTTATTCTCAATTACATGATTTTTATCCTCTTGATTATTTATCTTATTATCTTGATCATTTAACCTATTACCTGATTTTCATTCTCTTGTTTATGTGATTTTTATCCTCTTGGTTATTTAACTTATATTGATCATTTAACCTATTATCTTGATCTTTTTTCTCAACTATATGATTTTTATGCTTTTATTTACCTTATTAACTTGATCATTTAACCTATTATCTGATCTTTATCCTCTTGGTTATATGATTTTTTATCCTCTTGGTTATATGATTTTTTATCCTCTTGGTTATATGATTTTTTTATNCCTCTTGATTATTTATCTTATTATCTTGATCATTTAACCTATTACCTGATTTTCATTCTCTTGTTTATGTGATTTTTATCCTCTTGGTTATTTAACTTATATTGATCATTTAACCTATTATCTTGATCTTTTTTCTCAACTATATGATTTTTATGCTTTTATTTACCTTATTAACTTATCATTTAACCTATTATCTGATCTTTATCCTCTTGGTTATATGATTTTTTATCCTCTTGGTTATATGATTTTTTATCCTCTTGGTTATATGATTTTTTTATCCTCTTGGTTATATGATTTTTTATCCCCTTGGTTATTTAACTTATATTGATCATTTAACCTGTTATCTTGATCTTTATTCTCAATTATATGATTGTTATCCTCTTGATTATTTACCTTATTATCTTGATCATTTCACCTATTACCTGATCTTTATCCTCTTGGTTATCTGAATTTTATCCTCTTGGTTATATGATTTTTATCCCCTTGGTTATTTAACTTATCTTGATCATTTTTTTTATTCTCTTGATTATTTAACTTGATCATTTAACCTATTATCTGATCTTTATTCTCTCGATTATGTGGTTTTTATCCTCTTGATTATTTAACTTATCTTGATCATTTAACCTATTCTCTGATCTTTATTCTCTTGATTATGTGGTTTTTATCCTCTTGATTATTTAGCTTATCTTGATCATTTAACCTATTCTCTGATTTTTATCCTCTTGGTTATATGATTTTTAGTCTCTTGATGATTTACTCTCTGGTTGGTTTCCTGCTTCTTTTGGGAGCTGAAATCATCAGACCTTGGGGTGATATCAATTCTGCCTTCTGAAATGCTTGAGAATTCCCAGTTCTAGCAGAAGATTAAACTTCCTTTTCCCCTTTCAGTTAGAAGCCAGAATCCCTTTCCTGTCCAGGCATGAGGATTAAAGCACAAGAGTTAGCCCCAAAGTTGTCTTTGATGTGCCTGCTTGCTCCAGAGCATCAAAATGAGGAGATGCCATTTGTGTGGAGCTGCTTCTTATGGAGAGTAGCCAGGGAAAGGAGAAGGCTGAGGGTTCAAAAGCAGGAGAAAAATCACCTTTTTGTGTGCTTTCTAGCTCAATTCTTGCTTTGGGCTCCTCTCCATGCAGCAGTTGAGCCACTGCTGAGCTCTTGGCCAGCACAAGTCCTTCCTTCCCTGGCTGTGGATGAGGAGATCCAAGTGTGTGGCTCAGGTGACACTGCCCCATCACCTTGGCCTGGTGGCAAATGCTTTTCCTTAGGGATCAAACCAAAAGGAGCCCTTGCTGATAGCTTTTTGTGGCAGGGACAGCACTTGGCATTCTCTTCATCTGACCAACACAATGCTAGTTTGGGAGCTTTTCAAGTGGCTTCATTGTCTCTAGTTGCCTTTCTAGTCTCAGGAGCTTTTTTTACCACTTCCAGGCTATAACATAAGCTTTAAAAAACGCCAATTTTATAGGCTTTTTTTTTTTTGGCAAAGAATTATGGAGTTTTATGGTGCTTTTAAACCAGAACTTGACCTCTGGGTTTATTTCTTGTTGTTTTGTTTCAAGAAGAGCCTAAGCATAGCCTAAATCCAGGATTATTGCTATTAACTGTTGATTAATGCAGTGTTATTAACTCTTTAATGCAGTGTTATTAACTCTTTAATGCAGTGTTATTAACTCTTTTATGCAGTATTAACTGTTCAGTGGTGTATTATTCTTCTTTAATGCAGTATTATTAACTCTAATGCAGTATTAACTGTTAAGTTGAGCATTATTAACTCTTTAGTGCAGTATTAACTGTTTAGTGGAGTATTGTTCTTCTTTAATGCAGTATTATTAACTCTTTAGTGCAGTATTAACTGTTTAGTGGAGTATTGTTCTTCTTTAATGCAGTATTATTAACTCTTTAGTGCAGTATTAACTGTTCAGTGGAGCATTGTTCTTCTTTAATGCAGTATTATTAACTCTTTAATGCAGTATTAACTGTTCAGTGGAGCATTGTTCTTCTTTAATGCAGTATTATTAACTCTTTGGTGCAGTATTATTAACTCTAATGCAGTATTATTCTTTTACTGTTTAGTTCAGTATTAACTGTTTAGTTCAGTAGTATTATTTAATGCAGAATTAACACTTTAGTGTAGTATTATTAACTCTTTAGTGCAGTCTTATTCTCCTTTAATGCACTTTTAACCCTACTATAGTATTATTAACTGTTCTTTACTGCATTATCTTGGAGGTCTGAAGGTTTTTGACCTCAATCCTTGACTGTTGGCAAATCAGATGATTGATTGACTCTTGGGCCCTGAAGAGTTTATTTTCGAGGCTGGAGCTGTGTTTTTGGAGCTGTTTCTTGCTGGCTCAAGTTAGGCAGAGCCAATGTTTGCTTGTTGCTGAGCTGATTTTTTGGCCACAGCTCTGTTCCAACTGCAGCAGCCTGGCTCCAGCCAAACTGATTCCAGTTGACTTCCAACTGCCCTTGAGAGCCAAGCAAAAAGAGTTAGTTAGCCCTTTCAGCTGCTGCTTGGCTAATGCTTCAGGAATGAATTGTTTGGGTTTTGGGTTTTGGCCTTTTGTTCTAGGACAAATACATTTTCAGAGCACTTTTCAATCAAATGTTATCAAAAGTCAGAAGTTGCATCTGTTCTTTTTTCTCCACCAGATAGGAGCTCTGAGATATTCAGGTTTTCATCCCCAGGGAGAAGCAAATTAAATGTGATCTTGTGTCTTTCTTCTCTACTTCTCTCCAAGCTGTTTATCTTCCTTTATCTTTAACATCACAGATTCACTAAGGTTGGAAGAGAGCTCTAAGCTCATCAAGCCCAACCATACCATGCCCATGGCCCAGCTAAACTAAAGCAAATTATCCTGGAGACCAAGTTATTAAACCAATTCTTTTTGGCAAACCATTCTCAAGCAAGGCCAAAATTCTCAGTGCTCTGTAAATATTTGGGAGAAGGGGAAAAAAAAATCTCTTTCCATTCCATGTCTGAACAGTGTCAGACAAAGCTCTGAGAGATGCTTCTGCCTAATTCTCATGGAACACATCAATGCCTGGGAGCAAAGAAGCCAGCCAGGCTTGTTTGGGGCTTGAAATCCTTGATTTCTGGAGCTGCAGGGAATGGATTGATGTGCAGAGAAAGAACTGGGATGATTATTTAGGCCTGGTAGCAGCACTCAAGCTTTCTGACTGAAGCCTTTCTTCTTTTAGCTTCATCTCTACCACTCCAAAACCTCTTGTTTAGTGTCTTGAGCACTTCAGGAACAGCTCACATCTTCCAGACATCCATTTATTTCTTAGGTTTGGGGTTTTTTTCCCTCTCTCTCTCCCTGGGATGGTGTATTTTAGCTTTCTGGAGAGCTGGGGTTAAACCTTAAGCCTAAGGTAGAAGTTAGTCTGATCTCAGACTAAATGGAAGGGAGCTCCTGAGAGCTCTGGAAGGAGCTTAGGCATGTGGAATGTATGGTTTGAGGATGCTCTGAAGAACATCTGCCCCTGGCCTGCTCCTTCTTCCTGCTGGCTGCATTCAGTCTGTGCTGAGTGAGGCCAACAAGTACTGGATTGACTGGAAAATCCCAGGGCAAGGAGGTTTCCAGCAGATCCTGGCAAGTGCCCTCCTGGAGCAGGGTTTAGCTGCCAACAGGAGCAAAGCCAAGCTCAGCAGTGAAGGTGAAAAGCCAAACCATGAAGAAACTTCCCTTGCTTTCACTGGAAATACCTCAGGAAAGGGCAAACAGCTCCAAAGGGGAAAGGAGCAGAACTAGGCTGATCTATGGCCCAGGTGCTGGTTGTTCCTTCAGCTGCTCCCCAGGAGAGTTGTGTTGGGCCAAGAGGGAAGAGACTTTGGGCAGGACATGGTCCAGAGGCCCCTAAAATGTAGCTAAGGGAAAGGAGAACCTTGAANAGTGGAGTATTGTTCTTCTTTAATGCAGTATTATTAACTCTTTAATGCAGTATTAACTGTTTAGTGGAGTATTGTTCTTCTTTAATGCAGTATTATTAACTCTTTAATGCAGTATTAACTGTTCAGTGGAGCATTATTCTTCTTTAATGCAGTATTATTAACTCTTTAATGCAGTATTAGCTGTTCAGTGGAGCATTATTCTTCTTTAATGCAGTATTACTAACTCTAATGCAGTATTAACTGTTCAGGGGAGTATTATTAACTGTTCAGTGAAGTATTATTCTTTAATGCAGTATTCTTTTACTGTTCAGTATTATTAACTGTTTAGTGCAGTAGTATTTAATGCAGAATTAACACTTTAGTGCAGTATTATTAACTCTTTAGTGCAGTCTTATTCTCCTTTAATGCACTTTTAACCCTACTATAGTATTATTAACTGTTCTTTACTGCATTATCTTGGAGGTCTGAAGGTTTTTGACCTCAATCCTTGACTGCTGACAAATCAGATGATTGATTGACTCTTGGGCCCTGAAGAGTTTATTTTCGAGGCTGGAGCTGTGTTTTTGGAGCTGTTTCTTGCTGGCTCAAGTTAGGCAGAGCCAATGTTTGCTTGTTGCTGAGCTGATTTTTTGGCCACAGCTCTGTTCCAACTGCAGCAGCCTGGCTCCAGCCAAACTGATTCCAGTTGACTTCCAACTGCCCTTGAGAGCCAAGCAAAAAGAGTTAGTTAGCCCTTTCAGCTGCTGCTTGGCTAATGCTTCAGGAATGAATTGTTTGGGTTTTGGGTTTTGGCCTTTTGTTCTAGGACAAATACATTTTCAGAGCACTTTTCAATCAAATGTTATCAAAAGTCAGAAGTTGCATCTGTTCTTTTTTCTCCACCAGATAGGAGCTCTGAGATATTCAGGTTTTCATCCCCAGGGAGAAGCAAATTAAATGTGATCTTGTGTCTTTCTTCTCTACTTCTCTCCAAGCTGTTTATCTTCCTTTATCTTTAACATCACAGATTCACTAAGGTTGGAAGAGAGCTCTAAGCTCATCAAGCCCAACCATACCATGCCCATGGCCCAGCTAAACTAAAGCAAATTATCCTGGAGACCAAGTTATTAAACCAATTCTTTTTGGCAAACCATTCTCAAGCAAGGCCAAAATTCTCAGTGCTCTGTAAATATTTGGGAGAAGGGGAAAAAAAAATCTCTTTCCATTCCATGCCTGAACAGTGTCAGACAAAGCTCTGAGAGATAATTCTGCCTAATTCTCATGGAATACATCAATGCCTGGGAGCAAAGAAGCCAGCCAGGCTTGTTTGGGGCTTGAAATCCTTGATTTCTGGAGCTGCAGGGAATGGATTGATGTGCAGAGAAAGAACTGGGATGATTATTTAGGCCTGGTAGCAGCACTCAAGCTTTCTGACTGAAGCCTTTCTTCTTTTAGCTTCATCTCTACCACTCCAAAACCTCTTGTTTAGTGTCTTGAGCACTTCAGGAACAGCTCACATCTTCCAGACATCCATTTATTTCTTAGGTTTGGGGTTTTTTTCCCTCTCTCTCTCCCTGGGATGGTGTATTTTAGCTTTCTGGAGAGCTGGGGTTAAACCTTAAGCCTAAGGTAGAAGTTAGTCTGATCTCAGACTAAATGGAAGGGAGCTCCTGAGAGCTCTGGAAGGAGCTTAGGCATGTGGAATGTATGGTTTGAGGATGCTCTGAAGAACATCTGCCCCTGGCCTGCTCCTTCTTCCTGCTGGCTGCATTCAGTCTGTGCTGAGTGAGGCCAACAAGTACTGGATTGACTGGAAAATCCCAGGGCAAGGAGGTTTCCAGCAGATCCTGGCAAGTGCCCTCCTGGAGCAGGGTTTAGCTGCCAACAGGAGCAAAGCCAAGCTCAGCAGTGAAGGTGAAAAGCCAAACCATGAAGAAACTTCCCTTGCTTTCACTGGAAATACCTCAGGAAAGGGCAAACAGCTCCAAAGGGGAAAGGAGCAGAACTAGGCTGATCTATGGCCCAGGTGCTGGTTGTTCCTTCAGCTGCTCCCCAGGAGAGTTGTGTTGGGCCAAGAGGGAAGAGACTTTGGGCAGGACATGGTCCAGAGGCCCCTAAAATGTAGCTAAGGGAAAGGAGAACCTTGAAACCCTTGTTCCTGAGCTCAGCCAGGTGCTTAGATCTCCTTGAAGCTTCAGTTGGGATGGATGGAGGGTGGAGGTGTGGGAATACATCCTGGATGCAGCTGAAGTTGGCATCAGAAAGTGGCTCCAGGAAGAATGAAAGATCCTAACATTCCTGTTGGTTGGTTTGGGATGTCCAAGGCACTCTGGCTTTGTGACCTTTTCTCTCAGGGGTGGTTTTATTGCCCATGAAAATCCCTCCTGCTGCCTTGGAATCTCAAAGGAAGGCAGTTGTACAGCTTTTCCTCCCAAGCAGCATGCAGAAGGGGAGAAGAGGAGCTGCTTCTCCATCATTTCTTGAGCAGCCTGCTGTGGAAAGTCATTCCTGGCACATCAAGCCCAAAACCTCAGCAGAGGCAAGCAGCCCTGAAGGTGAAGTGACCCCCCCGGGGGGGTCTGTGTGTGGTGCACGTGCTGCCACAAAGCCCTGGTGGCTGGACATGCTCTATGTGCTGATGCTCAAGCTCAGCATGTGGCTCCCCTTGCTCAAGAGTCTCCTGCTGACTTTGGGTGATGGGATAGGAGTCCTGCAGCCCCAGGCTGCTTGGAAGAGATGTCCTGAAGTTCAGTTCTCTGCGGAAGCCATGGCTTTTTTTTCTCTTGGAAGGGTTGAGTGCTGTGTTTGCAGGGGCAGATGGCAATTTGTAGCACCAGCAGTTAATAAGAGGAAATGTAAAGTACTGCATGTGGGAAAGAACAAGCCCATGGATCAGTCCAGCCTGGGAACTGATGTGTTGGAGAAGAGCCCTGGGGAAAAAGCTGTAGGAGTGCTGGTGGCTAGGAGGATGCCCATGAGGCAGCAATGTGCCCTTGTGGCCAAGAGGCCAATGGCATCCTAGGATGCATGAAGAGGAGCGTGGCCAGCAGAGCCAGAGAGGTTCTTCTCCCCTCTCCTGTGCCCTGGGGAGGCCTCCCCTGGAATGCTGTGTCCAGTTGTGGGCCCCTCAGCTCCAGAAGGATAGGGAGCTGCTGGAGAGAGTCCAGCACAGGGCCAGCAAGATCCTGAAAGGAGTGGAGCATGTGCCCTAGGAGGACAGGCTGAGAGAGCTGGGTCTCTTCAGCCTGGACAAGAGGAGACTGAGAGGAGACCTCAGCAATGCTTAGAAATATGGGAAGGGTGAGTGTGAGGAGGAGAGAGCCAGGCTCTGCTCCATGGCATCCAATGGTAGGCCAAGAGGGAATGGGAGCAAGTTGGAGCACAGGAGGTTTAGTATTAAGCTGAGGAGCAACTTGTTTGCAGTTCAGGTGCCAGAGCACTGGCCCAGGCTGCCCAGGAGGCTGTGGAGTCTCCTTGTCTGGAGCCATTGCAGAGCTGCCTGGACACATTGCTGTGTGAGCTGGTCTAGGTGCTCCTGCTCTGGCAGGGGGGTTGCACTAGATGAGCTTTCTAGGGCCCTGCCAACCCCTAACATACTGGGATCCTGGGATTGCTGCTGTGGCCAAGGAGGCAAGAGCAGCTGCAGGCAAACTCGAGGCTTCTTATCTGCTGAGGCCAGAGGTGTAATTGTAGGGATGTCAGAACATGGAGGCAAAACCTCCTCTGGTACAACTTGAGGCCATTTCCTCTTGGAGAAGAGACTGAGCCTTACCTAGCTCCAACCTCCCTCCAAGGAGTTGGAGAGAGAGAGAGAGAAATGATCTCCCCTGAGCCTCCTCACACTGCTCTTTGACATGGGAAATGTTATTTAGGGTGATTTCTTGTACCATTAGGGCTACCATGTGGTGAAATCCTCGGAGTGCCTAAGTTCTCCTTATCATTTGGAGCCTGTTTGTGCTAGTGAAAGCCTCCTGGCACCTGATCAAAGTCTCTCCTAGGCTGTCTTGTAAAATTAAATAAAGAACAAGAGAATAAAATGTTCAACTCCCCTTAGAGCACAGACAGGAGACACTTTGATCTAGGAAAGAAAACATGGTTGTGTTTACTAAGTGGCAGATGGCTTGAATAGGTTCTGAATGAAACAGCATGCAAGAAGAAAGGATTTGAAGTGATTTGCCCTTTCCCTCCTCTCCCTTCCCTCCTCTCCCTTCCCTCCTTTCCCCCTTTCCTGCACACAGGGCCTGGGATGCTCCCATCTCCTCAGCACTCCCATGCCTACCTGGGCAGGTGGCCCAGTTCCTCCCAGTTGGAAGCAGTCTCTAGTAAGCCTGTAACTTACAACTAAGGCCCAGGAGCAGGTTTGGTCCCCTGGGGTTATCCAAAGGGCTCCTCTGGAGAGTCACTAGAGGTATTTCAGATGCCAGCAGTGGCAGTCCCTGCTTTCCCTAAGCAGCTCAGGGCTTGGAAGGGAGCTCTGGAGCTCATCTAGTCCAAGCTCCCTGGTGGAGCAGGAGAACCTGGAGCAGATGCCAAGGTGCAGCCCATGAGAGGAGAGCCCAGGCACCAAGCAAGGCTCCCAGCAGCTTCAGTGCACACAGGCAGGCAAATGCTCAAAGTTTAGGGAGGAAAGGTAGCAGAATGACCTTTTTTATGTGGTTTTCCAGAGCTTTTTCCTGAGGTACAAAGAGATCCATGCCCAGCTGGTGAAGCATCTTCATACTTAGTGCAACTGAAAAGTGAAGCAGCTGCTGGATCCTCCAGGAGACTTCTCCTCCTGGGGCCTAGAGGAGATTGAGGAGGGGGAAAAAAAAAAGCAGCTTTCAGTTGGCAGAGCTTTGCTGATCTGAAAACAGGCACAGAAAGAGCAGAGAAGGAACTTTGTGGTTTCAACTTCTAACCTCACCCAGCAAACCCTCCTCACAAACAGTTTGCTCTGCGGTCAGGTTGCTTTTGAGAGAGGATGAGGAGCTCAACTGAACAAAAAAACAACCCCTAAGAGAGTAAAGGGAAAGCAGTATTTAGTCAGAGAGCTGTCAATAAACCAGGGACAGCACAAAGCTTCTCCAGCCTCACAGCATTTCTCTCCCAGGAGCTTTGCTCTCACTCAGATGTCTCAGTTGCTCTTGGTGCAGACACCTCCTCCTCCCAACCAGCTCCTTAGTCACCTCTCCTCCCTCAAATCTCCTTAGACTTGATGTTTGCAGCCTGTGCCAGGAATGATCCTGATGGGAAATGGGCTTAGGGAGTTGGGGTCAGCAGCAGAGGCTCTAGGGCTGGAGATGGCAAAGAGAAGTTGGTTAGTTTTGGTACCCTTCCAGCAGGGATGGTGATTGGGATTGCACCTCCTGCCTGGGCCAGTGCCTGAGAACCCTCTGGGGGAAGAAATTCTTCCTACTATCCAATCTGAACTTCTGGGGCAACTTGAAGCCATTTCCTTTTGTCCCGTCCCTTGTTACACCCAATCCTGGGACAGGAGATCATCTCCTCCTCTCCTGGGGAAGCTACACCACTCAGATGGAAGGAAAGGGAAGGAGAAACATCTCCATTTCCTACCTATCTCCTTTAGCTGGTGGATTTAGATCAGGCTTAGGTTTAGAACCTGGCTTGTTTGGAGCAAGCAGCAAGCACTGAAACTCTTGCTAGCTGCTCTGCAAGCCAACTTCCAGCTGACAGCCAAACAAGGGCTTGGACCTTCCCAAGGTTGCTATTCTGCTCTTTGCTTTGGGTCTTAATGACTTTTCACAGCCCATTGATAAAGGCTGGGAAGAAATCCAGGCCTTGCTTGGGACTCTGCTCTCTTTTGGAAGGTAAAAGGGCTTCGTTTCCCTATCATTTGCATCTCTCCTCACTTTCCTGGGCATGGAGAGAGGAGAAGGCTGTGGGGTGCAGGGACCTCCTGCCCCACAGATGCATCCTGAGGGGATACCATGGCCAAGGAAGGAGGTTTATAGTTGGACCTGATGATCTCAGAGGTCTCTTGCAACCCCAGTGATGCTGTGTGGGCTAGGCTGAGTTTTGGATCCAGCCCAGTGTCCATTTCCAGCTGTGGCTAGATGCTTTGACAAGAGAGGGCTTGTCATGATGCTTCTCTTGGCCAGTCTCTGAGCTCTTTGTTGCCTTCCTGCAGGTGCTTGAGTTGCTTTCTTGCGTGCTGCAGAGGGCTGAGCTCCTGCTTTTGTGGGCAGGTAAACACAGGACCTGCCTCTTGAGCTGCAAAGGACAGGTGAATCTAGGAGTCCTTCTCTGATCCTGGGCAACCTGTGACCCTGCTTTGACAGGGGAGCTTGGACTAAATGATCTCCAACCCCTACCATCCTCTGATTGATTCTGTGCCCCTCTTTCCCCCCTCAAACCATCCTATTTTGCAGCTCTATGCCCTGAATGCCATCTCCTTTCTGACCACTGCCTCCACGAGCACTTCTCCTAGTCTCCTTCCCCTCAGATAACCTCTTAGCAGCAGCAAACTGTCTCCCCTCACTCCTCACCTATTTTCCAGGCCAGTGATGAAGACACTGAGCAGCTGAGGCTGCTGTGCAGTGTCCTGGGCAAGGTCACTGCTGTCACACTGCTGGTGTGAGGACATTGTCTGCTCCTGACCTCCCTTTCCTGTTTTTCCAGCCCTTATCTGCAGCTAGCAGGACTTGCTTGCTTATGGCTGAGTGCTTGTGCTTCCTGAGGAGCTTTGTGTCCAGCATCACTCCATCCTGAGCAGCTAGCTGGGCTGATCATGGAGCTGCTGTGCCTGCAGGGTGCCCTCATCCAAACCTTGGGGCAGCTGTACCCAGCAAGAGCCAGAACTGAGCCAACAGCTGAGCTGTGCTTGGGGAGCCAAGGCATCAGAATTGATCCTCAGCTTGACTTTTGATGGGATCCATCAGAAAATGGGAGTCCTTTGGCTCAGGCTCATTGGCTGCAGATTCTTTTGTGGATGCTAAGGCTTTGTGCTTGGTTCGGGGTTGGTTTCCTACACACACACACATGGCATTGGTTTGAAAGTCTTTAAGTGGTGATGATCCTTTCTTTTCCTCCTTTATTGGCCACAGTGAACCCTGAGGATAAACAGAATATAGGCCAAAAAAAAAAGGGGGGGGAAGAAAAGCCCATTTCTGAGTGAAGAAAATGAAGTGTGGAGCAAAGAGGCCAGCAGGATCAGCCAAGCTTTTTTAGGGGTGGAAAGAAGTGCTGGGACAGGCAATTCTTGCCAGATCTTCCCATGCAAGAAAGGCCAAATGTTTGCTGGAGAGCACTCCTGAGGGTCAGATGATGGAGGGAAAGGCCAGGGAGACAAGAAGGAAAGCTTTCACCTCCCCTTCTGCAAGCTGTCACATGAAAGCAATGCCTGCAGTACCACTCAGTGGATGTGACCAGGGGGAATGCTTGGAGTGGAGAGAGAGAGGAGGGAGGAGAAAATCATCCTGGAATAAAACAAGAAGAGAATTGTTGCCATTTGATCTTGGTTTTGTCCTCCAGAGCTGACTGAAGAAGTGAGTTATGCTACCAGGATGCTCCCAGAGGTGATGCAGAGACTGCTCAGGGGCTAAGGGATGGAGGTGACACCTTTATTGCCAGGGGCTATCCAAGCAATTTCCTCTCTGCTCTGCTTTCTCACAGAGAGTGGAATTACTCAGCTAGAGAGGGAAGGAAAGGGAAGAAGAGAAGGAGGGAGGGAGGGAGGAAAACCTGACTCTGCCTATTCCATGCTAGCTTCCCAAAAGGATAATTTAGCTGTAGGAAACCAAGGAGGCAGAGAGAGTTAGTGGAAAGGTGGAGTGGTGAGAGAGAAAACATCCCTGTGGTGTTGCAAAGCATTCCCAGCCCAAGGGCATCTCCAGATCAAGTGACTCCCCTCCCTCCATGGCAGGGCTTGGATTTTGAGGGCTACAGGCCAACGGGGCTGCTCCTGAAAGGCACCAGGGTAAGGCTTGGAAGCCCTCCATGGCTCTGAAAGCCCCTGATGGCCAACCCAAGCACTCAATGGGTTTGGTGGCACCAGCACAACTTCTCCTCCTTCCCAGGGAGCTGGCATGAGGTTGGCTTAAATGGAGATGCTTGCTACAGCCCAGGGGAGAAGGAGGGAACCCTTGGGGTTGGGATGCTGGCCTGTCCCCATGCTGGGGGTCAAAGAGAACCAGATTTCAGCTGGTGTAAATCAACATGGGGTCAATGGAAGAAGAGCTAGCTGGTGCCAGCAGAAGGCCTGGCCTGGTGCCTGTCATTGTGCAGAGTCACAAGCACTGTGAGTGGCATGACATGAAAATGAAAGAGGAATCAAATCCTCTTTTTTTGCATTGTCCTCAGCAAAGCCAGGCCCTTTGGAAGGGCACAGGGCTGCTGGTGGCTCAGCCCCAGCTTGTTTTCATCTCCCTGGTGTGCAGGAAAATGGATGTGGCTGCACGGTGAGGAGCATTCTTCTCTGCATTAGGCAGTGATTTAGCCTGATGGCTGAACAATTCACTTCTTTTAGCCTTTATTGTCTTTATTGTCATTCACACACAGCACTTCCAACTGCTCCCTGAGCTGAGATCTTCTCTGGATGATATTCCTAGGAATTTAGGAGTTTGCTGCTATGCTGCTGCTGTGTCAGAGGAACCATGTCTCCAGTTCTTCATCACCTCCTTTAGCTAACAACCACTTGATCCATCACAATTTACCATAACCATGGTCAAGTTGAAGTCCACTCCTTCCTTTTGCAATGTGTAAAGGCTTCACAGGTATGTTTTTTTCTTATGAAGAGCTCATATGCCTGTTTCTTCTCTCAATTACTCACTTCTCCCTTCTCAGATTCACTACTGAAGCAGAGAAGATGTTCTTGCTTTCCCTGTTCCAGCTAGGGTGACACTGGATCAGCCTGACATGGAGCAGCTGCCTTGCCCTTTGAGAGATGGATCCTGGAGTGAAAACTCACAGAACAAATCCAGCAGACATAAAACCAACTGAATTTGCACCAGGCCCACAGAAGCTGCTGCTGAGGAGCAAGGTTTGGGGATGTTGTCCTGGAGATCATGAGTTGCATCCATCCTCAGGTGCTCTAGAGCTTCAGTTCTATGTCCATGGCACACCACTGTGCAATTCCTGTTGGAGCAGGAGCCTTGCTAGACCACAGAAGCCTGAAGAGACACACTTTGGATCTTTGCAGATCCTTGCTTGGTTTCTTCAAAGCAGGAACAGACTTCCCAAGTGGAGAGGTTTGTTCCCAAGCAGCTGTTAGTGGGCTAGCCTTGATTCCTGGCCTTGGCTGGCCTCAGCTTTTACCTCTTGCACTGCAGAGAGCATCTTCCTAGCTCAGACTGGCACAACTCAGCATCTTCAGGAGCAATCTCACCTGTGGTATCCCATATCCCTCAAAGGCAGCTCTGGCTTCTCCTGGAGCTCCTGCTCCCTGTCTTGCTGCTTAAGATGAGTATTTGTTGTGACTTAGCATGGCAGAGGTGGGAAGCTTAAAGAGGAATTCCTTTGGTAGGATTGATGCCTGGGCTTGGAGAAGGTATTCCCTTGATCTTAAGGATGCCCAGTGTCTCCCTGTTGATCCAGGGAAGAAAGAAGGATTGCCTAAAGGGGAGGCAGAGCTGCTGGCTGCTCTGATCTCTGCCTCTGCCCTGCTTTTCCTCCCTTTATGGACTGCTGCTGAAGCATTTAGGCAAGAGCCTGAGCCATTAACTCCTTGTTTCTGCTCCTAGCTCCCTCTGCTTTTGCACACTGTTAATCCCTGGGAACCACCCCCCACCCCATTCACACCGCGACTAACTTCTCTGTCAGCACCAGGGAATGGGAAAGCCTTGGATTGCCAGCTGCAGCAACCAGGTGAGCTGGGAGAGGAGGTGAGAGGGAGGAAGATTGGCTCAGCCCTTGGGTGACTGGAAGGGAAGGTGGGGGAAGGGAAAGTGTGGATGGGAAGGGACGGTGCAGGCGGGAATGGAAGGGAAGGTGGGGGAAGGGAATGGAAGGGAAGGTGTGGGTGGGAAGGGAATGGAAGGGAAGGTGCGGGAAGGGAAGGGAATGGAANGCACCAGGCCCACAGAAGCTGCTGCTGAGGAGCAAGGTTTGGGGATGTTGTCCTGGAGATCATGAGTTGCATCCATCCTCAGGTGCTCTAGAGCTTCAGTTCTATGTCCATGGCACACCACTGTGCAATTCCTGTTGGAGCAGGAGCCTTGCTAGACCACAGAAGCCTGAAGAGACACACTTTGGATCTTTGCAGATCCTTGCTTGGTTTCTTCAAAGCAGGAACAGACTTCCCAAGTGGAGAGGTTTGTTCCCAAGCAGCTGTTAGTGGGCTAGCCTTGATTCCTGGCCTTGGCTGGCCTCAGCTTTTACCTCTTGCACTGCAGAGAGCATCTTCCTAGCTCAGACTGGCACAACTCAGCATCTTCAGGAGCAATCTCACCTGTGGTATCCCATATCCCTCAAAGGCAGCTCTGGCTTCTCCTGGAGCTCCTGCTCCCTGTCTTGCTGCTTAAGATGAGTATTTGTTGTGACTTAGCATGGCAGAGGTGGGAAGCTTAAAGAGGAATTCCTTTGGTAGGATTGATGCCTGGGCTTGGAGAAGGTATTCCCTTGATCTTAAGGATGCCCAGTGTCTCCCTGTTGATCCAGGGAAGAAAGAAGGATTGCCTAAAGGGGAGGCAGAGCTGCTGGCTGCTCTGATCTCTGCCTCTGCCCTGCTTTTCCTCCCTTTATGGACTGCTGCTGAAGCATTTAGGCAAGAGCCTGAGCCATTAACTCCTTGTTTCTGCTCCACACAGCATCCTCTAGCTCCCTCTGCTTTTGCACACTGTTAATCCCTGGGAACCACCCCCCCCCATTCACACCGCGACTAACTTCCCTGTCAGCACCAGGGAATGGGAAAGCCTTGGATTGCCAGCTGCAGCAACCAGGTGAGCTGGGAGAGGAGGTGAGAGGGAGGAAGATTGGCTCAGCCCTTGGGTGACAGCAGGACAACGGGATGGGAGAGGAGGGAAGATGCAGGAAGGGAAGGGAAAGTGCAGGAAGGGAAAGTGCAGGAAGGGAAAGTGCAGGAAGGGAAGGGAAGGTGCGGCAAGGGAAGGTGCGGGAAGGGAAGCGAAGGTGCGGGTGGGAAGGGAAAGTGCGGGTGGGAAGGGAAGGAAAGGTGTGGGAAGGGAATGGAAGGGAAGGGAAGGTGCAGGAAGGGAATGGAAGGGAATGGAAGGTGTGGGAATGGAAGGGAAGGGAAGGTAAGGTGCGGGAAGGGAAGGAGGTGGGCAGCCTGTGTTCCTCCTTTCCTGAGGGCTTGCTGGGGATCATCCCACCTCAGCAGTCTTTTCTTTGGCCTCTGACCATTTGCCCAGTGTTGTGAAACTCTTCTCTCTCACAGGTGGGCTGAGCTTTCCAGACATCCCTAACTCCTCTGCCACCATCCCCCTTGGAGCCTCCCTCCTTCCAAGAGGCCCTATAAATGCTAACCTCTGTCAAGATAATGGCATTATCACTCCCATCGATGGAGTCACTCATCAAGGGCTGAAAGAAATCACTTTCCCTGGGGATTTACTGCCTGGAAAGCCAAATGGAATCAGGAAAGCTTGGGCTTGACAAAGCTGTCCCAAGGGAGAATTCATTTACTGCTGAGCTGCAGCCTAAAGGCCACAGTGCAACAGGTCTCTGAGCATCCTGCTGCCCAATGCTCTTTGCAAGGAAGAATTCTGCATCCTTTGGAATCAAATCACCATGGCAGCTCTACTCTGCCCATCTGCAGAGGGATACTTGCCTTTTGCAAGGGGTTGTAAGAGCAGAGTTCCTCCTGAGACAAAGGAAGGTGCTGTCTCTTCACACTGCCATCAGGAGATCACTTCAATCACGGATAAGGATAGTTTCCAACCAACCAACCACAATCTTACAAGCCTGAGAACAACCCTTGGGAAGTAAACCACTTGGCCTGGGCTACCTGAAGCTCTACTGGATGGCAAATTCTTCTCAGCTAAGAAGATATTAACAGGGCTGGAGTGGTTCTGAAGCAACCCTTGGAGGGGTTCTGGATCTCCTAAACACTAATTGTTTGCCAGAGGTTTTGCAGAAGAGATCCTCTAAAGGTTTTAATAGGAAATAAGAACTCTTCCCTTTCCTGCCCTAGAGGATATTCTGCTGAATTGTGTCTCTGTTCAAGGAGAACTCCTAAAAGCTATTAAAAAAAAGAGATTTCTGGAGGGTTCTGAATATTTTGCCTAACTGCCCCCCATCCCCCCCCAGAAAAGTGACCCAAATGCCATCAGTCATTGTGTGATACCTCTGAAAAGAAAACTCTAAGAGAATTCCCCCCCTGCATCCACTGAAACCTAAACAAAGGTCAAACCAGGATCAAAAATGACCTTTTCCAGGAGGTGATGTGGAAACCTGGGAAAAACATCTTCCC
Source organism: Bucco capensis (assembly GCA_013396975.1). Classification (NCBI taxonomy): domain Eukaryota; kingdom Metazoa; phylum Chordata; class Aves; order Piciformes; family Bucconidae; genus Bucco; species Bucco capensis. The sequence continues at coordinate 148,061 of VWZO01022965.1, forward strand.
CTGTCACAGTCCACTGCCTGAATCCATCACTCCTCAACTCAACATCTTGCCATGCATCTTCCTTTCTCATCTGCTTCTCTGCTCCATCTTCCTGAGTGTTGGTCCTCCAAGAGCTGGTTCTAGAGGAGATCCTCTAGCCTTTCTCCTCTCCCCAGGGGAAGGGATGCTGCTCCTAGTTTCTCTTAGCCACTGAACAAGCCAAGAGGACTCATCTCTTCATCTCCATCCTCCTGCTGGGTTTCAACATCATCAACTGATGCTTAGGGAGCCTGGAGAAGCCTCCTCCTTCATTTATTCAGGCATGGCACTGAAAGGGTCACAATCCCTGTGGTCCATGTGGGAAGAAGGAGCAGAACATCAAACCAAGCTCTGGATGTTTGCTGGGAGAAACACAGGCACTGTGACCACCCAGGAGCCTGAGCAGCTGACAGAGAGCTTGGTTTGGGTCCTTTCAAGTGGCATCCTAAGTTCTCCTCCTAATTTCTCTTGGCTTGGCTGTCAGATGAGTGTGGGAATGTTAGATGTGCCCTTGCTTTGTCTGATTTGCCTACTAGGACAGTGTCTGGCACAGTGATAGGGCTGCAGACCATTGAAGTTCAACCAAGACTAAATGACTTTACAAGACCACACCAGAGGAGTTGTGGAAGCTTGAGGAGACAGGAAAGAGGAGTAGGAATGTGGGGCAAGGCAAGATTGTGACTCTGGGAAGATTAGTTGCAGACTTCTCTGTGCTGCCATAGATGGGACACAGATTAAAAGAGAGGAGAGCATCCTAGGGTGGAGAAACCAAGGTGACCCCTGGGAGCACTGAGGGAGCTTCAGGGCCTGCAGGGAAGGAGTCCAAGGAATGTGGGCATTTGTGTGGAGTTTATTTCATCTCTTTTTTGTTTCATGGCCTATTTCAGGTGGCTATAGGAGCATGGAGATGGGGTTTGGTTCTGGGCAACCCCCTGCTGTGTGCTAGGAGGAACTCTGGATGAGAGCAGGGAGATGGTTTAGTGGCATGGTAGTGATAGGTGGATGGTTGGACTTGATGATCTTAGAGATCTCTTCCAACCTTCATGATTCTGTGATGCTGAATGCTCTGGACTCAGGACAGTGGAGGAGCTACAGAAGAAGCTGGGATAGGAGATCCATCCCTGACCTATCCCAGCCATGCAAATCCATGCAAAGCAGTGGTTGGTGTTCCTGGGAGCCACCTGCTCCTGCTGTGTCAGCCAGGGACGTGTTCTGATGGCACAGGACCTAGCACTGCTTAGCAGCTGGGCTGTAGAGAGAGAGCACAAGGAGTGGAAAGGTCTCAGCCCTCATCAGTAATCCATGTTATTCATTCCCTGCAAGGAGGCAAGCCAAAAGTGCAGACAGAAGACATCTCTGGGGATCTCCACAGCCATTGCAAAAGCAGAGTTAAAGAGCCCAGAACATCCTTCTCTGGACAGCTTCAGACATTGCTCTCCTTAAAAACACTCCATGTCAGCTTCTCAGCTCTCCTTGCATATGGAGGACATATGGAAAGGAATGAGTGGCTGCTCTTGGGATGTAAGAAAACAACCCAATGCCAACCCAAACAAGGAGGTGGTCTGCTCTTCTTTTGCCTTAGAGTTCCAAGGGGATAGTTTCCAACTACAATAAGATTCCTTCTCCATTAAATTTAGGTTAGGAATCACGATTACTTTGTTGTTTTCAGCTGAAGAATTAACAGTTCCAGGGATTCCTTGGCAGATGAGGTTGGTTTGAATGGCATTAGCACCAAGAGGACAAATGAGACTAATTTGCAGCATAGTGGATTCCAGATACATAAAAAAAAATAGCTGGGAATAAAGATTTATGAATGCCATGCCCATGCTGATGCCTGCTTGTCATTTAATACTAATTCCTCTTGGTTTGGTCTTTTTTTGGGATGCTGCTTGTGACCACAATATGTTGGGGAGAGGTCCTGACAGGCAAGAAAAAAATCTGATGATCAATGTGTTGAGTGTGTTCTTAGGGAAAGCAACTGATAAAGAGTCGTTTTCTTGAGCTTGAAGGATCTGCTCAACATAACAAAAGCTCTGTAGCTGGCCAGGCCTTATCTCAGCATCTTTGTTTACATGTTCAGAGAGCACTGACGCAATGGAGCTCCCAAAAGTGCTGCTTTCCATCAGCCTGGGACCAGAAACAAATCAGCCTTTAATAGCCTGGGGTGAAAAAAGGACAGCAAATGTTCCACAGAAGGGTTGTGTTCTAATTGCAGGGCATTTGGTGAGCAAAAAGAAGAGAGATTTGGTGTGAAGTAACCACGGAAGGAATGGTTTGTTCTTCTAGAAGGAGAGATGCTGCTAGATCCAAGTGATGGAGACACTTCCAGAACCAGCTGCTCCAAAGCAAAAGGCAAGAGGTCCCAGTGTGGACAGTTATGAAATAGGCTAACCATAAGGGAACTTTCTGCCTAAATGACTTTAGTCCTAAAAGGCTCCATGTTTATATTGCTGCTGAGAAGGTTTTAGTCTGATTTCCCACAGACAACAGGACTTATGCAACCAGTGTGCTGCCTGGCTGGGCAAATCTGACTCCTTCCTTCCCTTGTCTGGCTGCTTTCCTGCCTCCAGCAAGCTCTGGACACATCCCATCTCTGCCATGTGCACCAGAGGTCTCCCAAATAGTCAAGTTCCTCCAGGTTTCAGGAGTATGAGCTGCTCCTCAGGGAGGAGAAGCATCTAGATTTGATAGCCTCTTATGATGGCATAACTAGGTGGAGAGGTGAGGGGAAGGCAGTGCAGGTGGTATTGCTTGGCTTTAGCAAAGCTTTCCATACTGGCTCCCATGGTATCCTCATTGCCAAACTTCAGAAGTGTGGATTGGGAGACTGTGCTGTGAGATGGATTGGGAACTGGCTGAAGGACAGAGCCCAGAGAGTTGTGGTCAGTGGAGCAGAGTCTAACTGGAGACCTGTGACTAGTGGTGTGCCCCAGGGGTCAGTGCTGGGGCCAGGACTGTTCAATATATTCATCAATGATCTGGATGAAGGGGGAGAGTGTTCCCTCAGCAAGTTTGCAGATGATCCCAAGCTTGGAGCAGTGGCTGGCACACCAGGAGCTGTGCTGCCATCCAGAGTGACCTGGACAGGCTAGAGACATGGGCAGGGAGAGACTGAATGACATTTAACAAGGGGAAGTGTAAAGTACTGCATGTGGGAAAGAACAAGCCCATGGATCAGTCCAGACTGGGAACTGATGTGTTGGAGAAGAGCCCTGGGGAAAAAGCTCTAGGAGTGCTGGTGGCTAGGAGGATGCCCATGAGGCAGCAATGTGCCCTTGTGGCCAAGAGGCCAATGGCATCCTAGGATGCATGAAGAGGAGCGTGGCCAGCAGAGCCAGAGAGGTTCTTCTCCCCTCTCCTGTGCCCTGGGGAGGCCTCCCCTGGAATGCTGTGTCCAGTTGTGGGCCCCTCAGCTCCAGAAGGATAGGGAGCTGCTGGAGAGAGTCCAGCACAGGGCCAGCAAGATCCTGAAAGGAGTGGAGCATGTGCCCTAGGAGGACAGGCTGAGAGAGCTGGGTCTCTTCAGCCTGGACAAGAGGAGACTGAGAGGAGACCTCAGCAATGCTTAGAAATATGTGAAGGGTGAGTGTGAGGAGGAGAGAGCCAGGCTCTGCTCCATGGCATCCAATGGTAGGCCAAGAGGGAATGGGAGCAAGTTGGAGCACAGGAGGTTTAGTATTAAGCTGAGGAGCAACTTGTTTGCAGTTCAGGTGCCAGAGCACTGGCCCAGGCTGCCCAGGAGCCTGTGGAGTCTCCTTGTCTGGAGCCATTGCAGAGCTGCCTGGACACATTGCTGTGTGAGCTGGTCTAGGTGCTCCTGCTCTGGCAGGGGGGTTGCACTAGATGATCTTTCTAGGGCCCTGCCAACCCCTGACATACTGGGATACTGTGATACTGTGTGTTGGGGATGGGGATGGTTGGACTTGGTGAGCCTAGAGGTCTCTGCCAGCCTTCATGCTTCTGTGGCACAGATAATGGTACCAACTCAGGGTAGAAACCAGAGGAACCAGCATGGGACATCTCTCTGCTCCAACTGTGGGAAACAGCTTCATCCATGGCTCTCTATCAGCGTGAGATGCAAATCCTAGCTAGCCACTGGCACTCTCTCTTTTTCCTATTGATGATGGCTTTGGATAGCCTCAGGGTCTAAGGGAAAGGCTTGGTCCTTTGTGACTTGAGCATGTTCTTAGCTTTATCAACACCCAGGGGCAAGGAGTGCTGGTTGGATGACATACAGATAAGAGCAGAAACCAACTGGTTTTGTTGCAGGATGCTCTTGCAGGGCCAGCAGGCTAATTTGTCAGTTAATTCGTCCTAAGTTGAAGACAGTTTCTCATCTCTTGGGAAGGCTTAGAACTAATTGTTTCAAGGCATTGAAACCTTACCTCTTCAGCTGTTTGAGCAGCTCTTTTGGTGTAGCATCCTGCTTCTCCAAGCAGCAATAGCAGCATGTTATTGTCTCTAATTTCCTTTGGACCTTAGATATTGATGGCCAAGTGTGCACTGTGCTTTACCTTCCAGTCTTCTCTTCCATGAATCTACTGGAAGGGTGGTGTGTTTTTGCCCTTTGAGAGGGATGTTAACAAGGCTCAGATGCTGCCAGCACTTAGCAAAGAGCCACGTTGCCTTTCCCAGCTGTGGTATAAAATATATATATATGTATTTATTGGTGTGGACAGTGAAAGTCTTGTATTTAGCAGGTGAAAAACTCAATACTTGACCTAGAGTGAGATTTGCTCATGGAAAAAGCCCTGGAAGCTGTTTTTTTAGCAGTAAGGTATTAATCCCCCTGGGAATGCTGCTGGCTGGTGCCATGTGTGAGGATTGCTTGGGTGTTAACAGCAATTCCCACTTTGCCTCAGGTGTTGAGTTGAAGCACATGGTTGCCAGTTATTTTAGGAAAGCCATGAGCTCATGGTCCAGCCAGGAGACTTTGTGTTGTGGAAGCTCCTGCACTGGGCTGGGGGAAGAACATCTTGCATTTGGGAGGAGAGTGGGCTGGTTTGGGGATGTGGGATGGAGAGGAGACAAGGCAAGGCTGATGGAGGGCTGAGAAAGGATTGTTTTCTGTGTCAGATGGAGATCAGGCAAAGAGGAGAGAGCAGAGCATGAGGTCATGGAGTGAGGGCTGAGGAGTGGAATCTGTTAGAGCATCACGAGGAGGGGGAGAAGTCAGGCTGAGCTAAGATTAAGGCAATTCTTAACATAATTGACAATGGTGATGAGGCAAGGAGTCAGTTTGATAGCCTGGAAGGCTGCTTTGCCCCCAGGGATGCTGCCTCCAGAACAAGGAGTCCCCTTGGGAAGAAGAAAGGCAGCTGCTGCCTGATGGACAGTCACCCATCCCCTCCAAATTCCCCTTCTCCATCATCTCCAGCACCAATGAGCCAAGCAGGGCAGGTTTCCTCACTCAGTGCCCCTAGAGGAGTGCAGATTTGGCTGGCTGCTTCTCCTGCTCTTAAAACAGAACTAATTCTGCTCAGGGATTCGACTTTCCAGCTAAAGCTCCTCTGAGGCACTGCTGGATGTTGTGTACCAGCTTGGGGTGGGAAAGAAAAGGTCACACCTGAAAGGAGAAGCAGACAGTTCAGGTGACCCTAAACTGACCAACAAGCTCTTCCATTCCATATCCATCATATCCAGGAGAAAACTGAGGGGCAATGCCTGCAACTCCCAGCCCAAGCTTGGCCCTTGGGCTCTCTCCCCTAAAGCCTCAGCCCCAAGCAGGGCAGGGGCAGGATGAAGCTCTTTAGCAGCTAATTAACAGCAGATACAAATAAGGAGAGGGTTGGGTCTCCTCTTTCCCTGCAGGTTGAGCACCTGAGCATCTGTTGTGGTGCAGTGGGAACTCTCCTGGTGATGCTCAGCAGCTCAGCTCTGTGCTGCAGGACTCTCTCTGCTCTGCCTTCCATCTCCAGCCAAGAATTCCTGACTCCAGCTGCAGGCTCCAGCCCTGAGTCTGCTTCCCATGTGCTGGTGAGTCCTGCTGCCCCAGCATCAGTGGGGATGGAGATGTGGTTGCTATCAGGGGGGGTTGGGTTTGTATCTATTTGTATGTATTTCATTTTCTTGGTATGATTTTCATTCGAGTAGTTTCAGTTTCATTTCCAATCCCTAAGTTTCTCTGTTAATTCCCTTTTTCCTTCCTGGAATGAGGGGAAAAGAAGGGAAATAGAGAATATCTCTCACTAGACTAGTGGTTGTTCCAGCTGCTAGGTTATTCCTTCAGCTTTACTGCTGAGGCCATGATCCAAGGGAGTCTTTACTGTTGCCAGAAGATCTTCCAGCTCCAGGGAAGCCCCAGGTGACCTCAAGCCAAGGAGGTTGCTTAAGAGAAGCTGCACTTGTGTTTAGACTAGGCACAGATCCAAAAGCACATGAGGCTCCCAGAATCATTTTGCTTGCAAAAGACCTTTGAGCTCATCAAGCCAACCACATCTCCAGGGATGGTGACTCCATCATTTCCCTGGGCAGCCTGGGCCATGACTGAACAACCCTTCTGGGGAAGAAACTTTCCTTAATACCTCACCTACCCCTCCCTTGTTGCACCTTGAGGCTGTTTTCTCTTAGCAATGCAGCTGACCAACAAGCTCAATCAACAAGGTTATTGCTCCTGCAATAATCCTTCCAGAGAAGCTTATAAACCTCTGAAGTAGTGAGGTTTTGTCTTGAAAACATTGCTCTTGTGGTAATAGTTTAGTGCTTTGTGCTCAGGGTGCCTTCCTCTTCAGTCTACTCAAGCAAAGCTCAAGGTGAAAGTCCTTGTCAGGTTATAAATCAAACTCCTTTGTGGTGTTAGGCCCTGATAGGTAAAAATCCTGGAGTGTTTCTGCACCAGGGGTTAACACTAGACCTTAACCAGGGAGATTATTTTGGCTTCAACAGGTTCCACATCACCTCTTCTACCTCTGAGGAGGAGATGTCCAGGAGTATACACAGAGGGAAAGGGAAGAACTGTGGCTATTCCAGACAAATTGGGAACAAGAGAGACTACATCTGGGCTATGGGTGGAATGATTCATATTCTACATCACCCTTGGATCACTTTGGAATCAACCCATGGACTACACTCCTACAGGATTGATTTCCCTGCAAGTGACTTCACAGCTCAGCTTTCAGTTACACTCTTCAATTCTATTTATTGCCTTGAAATGAAAGAAGAAAGGAGGAATGTGTCTGATTTTTGCCCCAGACTGGACTGGATGTCACCATCCAGACATCCCAGTCCTTGAAGCACTAGGATAATTCTCTCTTCCTAGGGGATGGTGAATGTGTTTTTGGAGCAAGCTAGGGTTTAGGTGGCATCTGGAGATCTAAACTTTATATTTCCTATGCTTTCTGTGAGCAATTACTGATTGGGAAATGAAATGAAAGCAAAAAAAACAACCCTAAAGGAGTGGGAAGTGTAGACTGATTCCTGGAGAAAAGTGCAGTGGAAAAGGCTGGGGAAAAAAAAGGCTAAATTTAGAAAGACCTAGAAACTATAAAATTGAAGCCAGCTCTTCTTTTTCTATTGCCAAGACACCGTGCTTTTAGCATTAGAAAGGGTAAGGGTCTCCTAAACCTCACTAAGTGATGAGGAGGTGATGGTTTGGCTCAACTAACATTAGAAAGGGTAAGGGTCTCCTTAACCTCACTAAGTGATGAGGAGGTGATGGTTTGGCTCAGCTAACATTAGAAAGGGTAAGGGTCTCCTTAACCTCACTAAGTGATGAGGAGGTGATGGTTTGGCTCAGCTAACATTAGAGGTGTGCTCATGTTGATGATGTGGGATGAGAGGGCTTGAATCATCCCTGGAGGGGTTCAAAACCATATGGATGTGGTATTTAGGGACATGGGTTAGTGGCCTGGGGGTGATGTAGGTTGCTGGTTGGACTTGATGAGCTGAGAGATCTCTTCCAACCTTTCTTTGTGAAGATGTGGCAGCTCTGAGGACCTGTAGTGGCATTGGTTTGGGGATGATGAGGTGCACACTCCCAAGGAGCAGCCAGTTGGCAACTTGGAGCTGTCTTGAGGGCCAAATCCAACCTAGTGAGCCTTGTTTGAGCCATATTGAAGTTGGTGTGTAGTCATGGGTCTGTTGCCTCACTGAGATGGAAAGGATGTCCATCTGGATCAAGAAGTGAGCTTCTGAAGGCAGAATCCCCACTCACACACATTGTGCTCTTCTTAGGGGGGCAGAAGGAAGTCAAAAGGCTTCCAAAATGGGACAGAAAGGATCCTTGTTCATACCCATCTTCTACTAGAGCAGAGCTGAGAGGGTTAGATCCTCTTAAAGCAGCATGTTCTCATGGAAAGTACTTCCAGATGGAACAGTTCTGGTACAGGATTGCTCCAGGCCATCATCATGGCTAAGCTTCACTAACGCAGCTCCAGGGAGGGCTCCATCCATGCTCTTCCCAAGCGCTTTTTCCAAGCGCTGCTGGCTGCAAAGGCCAATTTGGGACAGACCAGAGCAGTTGCAAAAGGCACAGCACAAGGACTCCTCAGGAGGTAGAAGCTGCAAGACACGATTCTTTCTACGCTGTCTTTTCTCCTCCAGAGTGATCCTGCGTGCCTGCTCCAAACCATGGGCGGCATTAACACTAGTGTGTGTGCAGAGCTGCTGAGTGGAGGCCAGAGGAGAGCAGTTCAGGGGAGCAATATGGCCAAGGCTGAGCTGTTGTTTCAGGGAGTCCTTGCATCTCCTCTTCGGGGCTCCTCTCTCGCCACAGCCAGGGGCAAGTTGCCCCTAGAGCATGATCTTAGGCAGGCAGGAGTTCTTCATCCTGGAGCCGTGAGCTGCCCAACNATATGGCTCCAGGTACTTCATCCATTAAAAGCACAGAGGTTCTGGAGGGGTGGGGAGGAAGCTGAAGGTGCAGCTCCTGCCTCTCCATGGTGATGCTGAACATCAGCAGCTCTGACCAGCCCCATAAATCCCTGCAGGGCTGGAAGCATTGGAGGTTTGCAAGCAGTGTGCCACTTGGGCTGAGCTAGGATTGCTGCCTCTGCACATGCACAGCTTGCTCCCAAAGGACTTTCAGGCACATTTTAATCTGATTGATGGAGTGCCCAGAGATGCTGAGGGGATCAGAGCTCAGCAGGGATGACGAAGCACTTGGGGATTTGCCCTTGGGCAGCACACCAAAGGGGAATGGCTCCTCCTGAGTGACAAGCTGGAAGAACCTTGTGTGGAGGTGGAGGGTTTCCAACAAGATACAGGTCCAACTGAAACACATGGGCAAGCCTTCTGAGCTCATCCAGTCCAACCACCCACCCAAGAATCACACCGTGTGCCTGAGAGCATTGTCCAAATGCTTCTTGAGCTCTGTTAGGCTTGGTGCTGTGACTACCTCCCTGGGGATGCTCTTCCAGAGCCTGACCACCCTCTGGGTGAAGAACTTTCCCTCTGCTACCTAACCTGAACCTCCTTTGACTCAAGTGCATCCCATTCCCTCTAGCCCTGTCACTGCCCATGAGAGCCAAGAGATGGGTGCCTGCCCCTCTGATGTGCACCAGCTGTGAACTTCAGTTATTACACTTTTCCCCCCATGGAAAAAAAAGGAGAATTAAGCCATTTCTACACCTCTTGATGACTTTATTTCCAGGAATGATCTCTCTGAATGCTCCAACCCAAAGCACTGGAGCAGCTAATAAATCACAGGCAGCAGAACAACTCTCACAGGGACAGAGGTTGCTCTCTCTTGAGCCAGCCTCTGCTTTTAAGCCCTTGAAGAGCAGCTTGACACCTTCTGACCTGCCTGCTAATGTTCCTAATCCACCTCTTCATAAATACCCCTTCCCAAGAGGGGTGAAGGAGGAGGAGGATCTGGCAGCCGGGAAGCGGATGAAGATGCTCACAGCCTAAGTGGATTAAACCCAATAAGCATCAGCTCCAAAATAGGAGCTGCAGCCTGACAGAAAGAGCTCAGAAAGGGAGAGGATTTGCTGGTGACCAGTGCCAGGCCCCCAGAGGAAATGAAGAAAGGGCTTAGTCTTGCCTACATTTCTTAGTCTGTCTGCCTGACATAGCCTGGAAGGTGCCTGAGGGATGCTTCTTCTCCTTGAGGTACAGCTCTGCCTGGCTCCCAGCCCTGCAGGATGTAGCTGGTGGAACAAAACCAAAGCAGAGTCCTCCAGTGCAAGAGTTGAGTGCTTTTTGTCTGCTTTTCAGCCTTGCTTTAGCTCACCAAGCATCTAGGCTTGGTTGGGCATGGCCATCCCTGACACCAGACCTTCCTCCAACCATGGCAGAACGAGTTTTCGCAAAGAAGAGGGAGAGAGATTAATTAAACAACACCCAAACAAACAAACAGGACCACCCCAAAACCCACACAAAAAGCTAATAAAATAACCATTAAAAGAAAGGGAGAGTTGACAACAGGATTGAAAAGGAAAAGGACTCCCTTTTAATTGCAGTAATGAGTTGAAGCTAGTGAGGTAGACACAAAGCATGATGTGGAGAGGCAGGGCCTCTTCCAAACTCTTCATGTCATGATGCTAATAAGCAAATCTCTCTCTTCATTAGCTGGAGGTATGCAAAAAGAGCCCTGCTAGGTTTCACTTGGCTAGGATCTGTGTGCTGTGAAAGGACAGCTGTCTTTTGGCTGCCAGGGAAGGTTAGCTCCTTCTTTCTCTCCTAATACTGCAGGGGTTAAGAGCTTAGGGGATGGAAACAGGTCAGAAAGTCTCCAGGAAGATAATACTTGGGGAAGAGAGGTTTAAGCTGAATAAGAAAGCAGATTTCAGCAGCCCTTCTTGGAAACAACCTGGCCAGGGGCTTGTGAGCTGGTGCTAAATTTGGCCTTTGAGTTTTCCACCTCCAGAAGTGATGAGAGCAGTGGCAGTAAATCCCTGGTGAGTTTGGCAGGCACAGCAGGGGCTTGGATGCCTTGGTGTGTTCCAGGGTAAGTTGGAGACCTCAGGACCAGGTTTAATGAAGACAACAAACATGGGCATTGCAGCAGAAGGTCATGCATCTTTCTCTGCACTTTTGGCCACTTAAGATTTTTCTGAGAGGTTTGGATGTGCTGCATGGACAGAAATTCAGGTTTCACACTGCTTTTCTCTTTCCCATCATGAGCTTTACCATCTAAAAATACCTTAAATAGGGAAAAGCTGAGCTACTCCATGAGCACATGAGCTGCTGGCAAGCCAAACTGCAGCTGGTGACAAGGAAAGATGCTGTGGCCATATGATAAAACTCCCACAGGCCTAAGAAGGACAAATTTACTTCTGGATGAAGCAAACTGAATGGAGCAGACACTCAGCCACCTGGCACTGCAGAACCTACCTGCTCCTCAGCCTTTCAGATGCACAGTTGGGGTTCCAGTGAGCACATTCCTTGATGGAGCAATTAGTTCCAGGCTCATTACCTGAGCTTCACTTCTCTGGCCCAAGTGAGTTTCTTCCTAAACCAGCTTGTGTGGTGATGGAAAGAGTCCTTAGGAGTTGATATCTACATATACAATGGTCTTGAGAAGGTGGTGGTGATACCACATCCATGGGGTGGACAACACATTCAAGCAGTGGGTATTGAGGTAATGGTTTCCTCCTGGGAATTCTGGGAATGTCCTACCCAGGGATGCAAAGTCACAGCTTTGTGCTTGATGCATTACAAGTGACACATGATGGGGCTGAACTCGAGAGGGGGGAGAGGATGGAGAGGGGAGAGAGGATGGAGAGGGGAGAGAGGATGGAGAGGGGAGAGAGGATGGAGAGGGGGGAGAGGATGGAGAGGGAAGAGAGGATGAAGAGGNATGGAGAGGATGAAGAGAGGATGGAGAGGATGAAGAGAGGATGGAGAGGGGGAGAGAGGATGGAGAAGATGGAGAGGGGGAGAGAGGATGGAGAGGGAAGAGAGGATGGAGAGGGGGAGAGGATAGAGAGGGAAGAGAGGATGGAGAGAGGGAAGAGAGGATGGAGATGGAAGAGAGGATGGAGAGGGTGAAAAGAGGATGGAGAGGATGAAGAGAGGATGGAGAGGGGGAGAGAGGATGGAGAAGATGGAGAGGAGGGAGAGATGGAGAGGGGGAGAAGATAGAGAGGATGGAGAGGGTTGTTGTTCTCCCAGCAGGAGAGGGACACTAGAAGCTCTGCTCAGCTTTGGTTTGCTCTCCTGTGCCATTTTATGCCATGTGGGATGGGAATAACTAAGGAAGCAAGGAGGCTGATGCTCCTGCTGACTCAGCTCAGGCCAAACTCCCTTGTTTAGATCAGGAAATTTTAGATGAGGAGGTGCTCAACATGGGCTAGAAAATCTGGTCATGAAATCCTCAGCTAAGCTGCTCAGAAGCCCCAAATCCTTCAGACAGACAAGGAAAATAGGATTTCCAACCTCCACAGTTATTCCCATCCTCCTAATGGGCTCTGGCAGCTGGGGCAGAGCTGCTAAAGGAGTATTGATCTGCAGAATTTGGTGTGGGAATAGTGATCCTCAGACACAGAAAGGATATCCCAACCCCTCCTCCCTGCTCAGTTCCCAGGAGGCTGAGCAGTTAGGGAATGCTGGAAATGTCTAACCATTTCTTCTTGTCCTCATCCATCCATTCTTTGCAGGATTAGTGTGACTGCTTTGGGGTCTTTTTCCTTCCCCTTTTTTTCCCAGATGATGTTTGACACAGACATGTTCTAAAGCAAAGGTTTAGTGGAGGGAATTAGTTGTCCAGAAGCTCCTGAAAGGCTGTTTCAGGATGGATAAAGTCAGAGGCAGGTGGGAGAGGGAAGGAATAGCTCCTTCATTTCCACATGCCTTCCTTCTGGAAGGCTCAGCTTGGCAATCCTGCTGCTGCTCTGTGGGCACAAGGCTAGTTTGGGTTGTTTTCTCTTCATTTTTCTCTTTTGCAGAGTGGGTTTGCTGCCTTTCAGCATTTCTCTGGCTTGCTAAGCTGTGTGGAATATCTGGGAGTGCCTTGTGCTGCAAGGCTGGGATGGCAGAGCTCTTGTCATGCTCTGGGGAAGGAAGGAAAGGTTATGCTTATGCTCTTCTTGTTGCTAAGAAAGCAAGCCTGTTTTAAGCTCTTGCACAGAAGCACATCCTGGCTTGATTGGTTATTGATTCCAGTTTTGTTCTGGAGAGAAAGAGAGAGCCCATTTTTAGCCACAAGCATGTGTGGAGCTGCAAGCCTGAACGCTGCCTCAGCTCTAAAGGCTCTGCTGAGCCAAAAAGGAGGAGGATCCACATTTCACAGAATCACAGAATGTNGGGAGAAGAACCTCTCTGGCTCTGCTGGCCACGCTCCTCTTCATGCATCCTAGGATGCCATTGGCCTCTTGGCCACAAGGGCACATTGCTGCCTCATGGGCATCCTCCTAGCCACCAGCACTCCGAGAGCTTTTTCCCCAGGGCTCTTCTCCAACACATCAGTTCCCAGGCTGGACTGATCCATGGGCTTGTTCTTTCCCACATGCAGTACTTGACACTTCCCCTTGTTAAATGTCATTCAGTCTCTCCCTGCCCATGTCTCTAGCCTGTCCAGGTCACTCTGGATGGCAGCACAGCTCCTGGTGTGCCAGCCACTGCTCCAAGCTTGGGATCATCCCCAAACTTGCTGAGGGAACACTCTCCCCCTTCATCCAGCTCATTGCTGAATATATTGAACAGTCCTGGCCCCAGCATTTCCCACTCAAGGAAATGGTAGCAGGCTCTGGAGGAAACTTTTCTTGGCTCCTTTTCAGTTAGGAGTTGGATGTGACTTGGATCTATTACATACAAAGGTGCCAACTCCAACCTGTCCCCTCAGAGCAGAGGGGAAGGAGAGATGTGCAGGTTGGGCACTTTGGGCTCTGCTGTTACCCTAACAGGAGGAGAGCCAGGCAGGTTAGGAAGCCTGGAGATAGGACCAGCAATTGCACAGTGTGATATGAAGAGTCTCTTGTTGATCTTGGCCCAGGCTGCCCTGGGTGAAGCTCTCTTGCTGCCTGAATGATTTTAGACAGATGAAAGGAAGGGAGACATCTCCTCCTGGGCAGGTGGAGTGGCACCATGAGAGCATCCTCCCCATCTGGGCCAGCATCCAGCCACCAGGAGACAGAAAGAACCAGAAAGAGGATGGAAAAGGAGAGAGGAAGAAAGAGGAATAAGGCCAGGGAGTTTTGATTCAGCTCTCTTGTGTCTCAGCTCTGCCCAAGAGCAGCTGTGAGCAATATGGGAGAGGCTGAGGAGAAGAACTGCAGAGAAAAGGAGTTTCTTCATGGACAAGAAGCATTATTAGAGCTATCAACTAAAAAAAAAAGTAGAGGGATGCTTTCTCCTTCCATTCCAGAATCTTTCTGGGCAATTTCCAAACTGAATGAAATGTGTATTTTGCACTAAAAAAAAAAACCCACCAAGTTTCACATGGGGGGGAAAAAAAGCAAGGTTTTTGTGATGACTGCAGCACAAATTGCTGGGAATGGTTCTTGAAGCTGCCTTGGCAGAAATGTCAGGAATCCACTCAGATCTAGGAGGAAGGGAAGTGCTTTGAAATTCCTCTTCCAGCCAGAAGAGCCATTTGGGGTGGATTTCACACGAAACAGGGCTGGAGATGTCTGCATTCTGGGGCCTGAGCTGTGCCAAGGAAAGGCTCAGCCTCTGATAAACAACAAGAGAGCTAAGCTTCTGCTGGCACAGCAGGGTTGAGTCTCCTCTCTCCTGGCTTGCTGGATCCCTGCTGGAATGCTTCTGGAGTTAAACAGAGAGCAGCTCAGGGCTCTGCTACATGGGCATGGGGCAGAGCTAATGCCTCCATGGGCATCAGAGACCAAACACACTCCTGGATATCTACTGGCAGCTCCCAGCCCTCTGAGTGCCAGTGTCTCTGGTACAGCTGTCTAGGGCTTTAGAGCACAACTGAGTGAGGAAAGTGCTAGAAAAGTTAAAGCTCACTTTTAAAAAGATTTTTCCCATTTTTCCCTCTCCTTTTCTCCTCCTCTTCTTCTTTTCTCCTCCTTCTTCTGCCTTCTTCTTTTCTCCTTTTCCTCTTCTTCTCTCCTCCTCTTCTTTTCTCCTCATCTTTTCTCCTCTTCTTCTTTTCTCCACCTCTTTTCTCCTCTTCTTTTTCCTCCACCTCTTTTCTCCTCTTCTTCTTTTTCCTCCACCTCTCCTCTTCTCCTCCTCTTCTCCTCTTCTCCTTCTCTTCTTTTCTCCTTCTCTTCTCCTCCTCTTCTTCTCTCCTCCTCTTCTTCTCTCCTCTTCTTTTCTTCTCCTCCTCCTCTTCTTTTCTCTCCCTCCTCCTCTTCTTTTCTCCTCCTCCTTTTCCTTTCTTCTTCCAGATTTTCTCTGCTGCCTCTCCTGCTGTGATCCCACCTCATCTAGGGGCTCACTACACAGCAGCAGTGCTGCTGGCTCCATCAGCTGCCATGCCAGCTCCTCTCCATCACTGCAGCCCAGCTCTGAGCTTAGGGAGCACTGGTGCTGCTGTGGCAGCTCCTCCAGATCCCAGATGCTCAGAAACCTCTGTGCTGAATAAGTTGGTTTCAGAGTGGGTTGAAAACACAGCTCCATCCTCAACCTAACCTTCTAATCTTGATTAAAACAGATCCAGGGCCAGGCACAAGCATCCTTTGGTCAGTCCTGCCAGTGGCTCTTGCATTCCCCTAATCCCTGTAAATATCACTGCTTGTCAAAGAAGATTTGTGCCTTTCCTGGAAGACAGCTGCAGCTTTTGTAGGAAAGAGCCTCCTGATCAGCTGCTGCTGGGAAAAGAGAGGGCAGAGAAGAAAGGCATCCTGTTCTCTGCTGGGTGAGTGTCTGCCTCTGGCTGCTAGCATCACTCCTGCCCTTTCAGCATCACAGAATCATTCAGGTTGGAAGAGACTTCTCAGATCCTCAAGCCCAACCATCAACTTATCACTCCCATGGCACTCAACCACATCCCTAAGTACCACCTCTAGACTCTTGCTGAACCCCAAAGGCATGGTTGAACCATGCTCACTCCCTGAACCTCTTGTGCTCCTGTTCCTCCTCTTTGCACCCTGAAACTTCTCCTTGCTGCAATGCTGAGCTGAGACTCCAGAGTCCAGCATCTCTGAGAGGGTTTTGCTAGCAGATGAAACAAGTCCCTCCTCATCTTCTCATGGTGAGACCTTCTCCAGGGGTGGAAGGAGAAGGCTAGGTCCCAGCTTTTAGCTGATTCTGGGGGATAAGAAACCAAAGCTCAGCTTGGAGGAGGTTTACCTGTGACCTGCTAGCAGTAGAGAAATTAAAGGTGGTTTCTGGCTGGAAGATGGGGAAGTATGGCAGAAGAAGCAGGAATAAGACTTAGAGGAAACCTTGGCTAACATAAGGACCTCTCCATGACACCAACCACCTCCAACCTATAGCTGTTCAAGCCTGTTTAGCCTCTACAAGCCCTGCAACTAAGCAGCCTGACCTGGAGCAGATGAGCAAGCCAAGAGAGGCTTTGCCACCCAACCCATGCAGCTTACCCATCACCAGGAAGGATCTGACTCTTAAGCTCCCCTGAAGAGCCCACCACCTGCACCCCAACAGCCCCATGGCCTCAAAACTGGGCCCTGAAGAGCACCTTGCATGGGCTGAACATCCTCTGCTAGTGAATCAGAGCAAAGAGCAGTGGCTGCTTCCCTCTGAGGGTGGCAAGGTCACACTCACCTTGTGATAACACGCCAGGCACCTTCCCTGGAAAGTGATGATTAACTGCTGAGTCAAGGCCAGGTCTTCCTGACTTCTCCCATTGTTTTAGTTACCTTTTAAGGATAAAAATGTCTAGAGCATGATGTCAGCTCTACTGGGAATTAGGGCAGGTGCTTTTGCCTTTGCTGTGCTGTGTTGCAGGCTCCTGGTTGCTGTTAGGTGTCATGCAGCCAGGCTGGACCACTTAGGAGCTTACAGCTTGCTCTCAGAGATGCTCCTGAGTTTGTAAGAGGGTCAGAAGATCACAGAATCATTCAGGTTGGCAGAGACCTCTGAGATCATCCAGTCCAAGCATCCCTAGCACTCCCATGCTACTAAGCCATGGCCCTAAGGAGAGCATCTAAGTGTTTCTTAACCCCTGCAGGGCTGGTGACTCCAGCACCTCCCTGGGCAGCCTGGGACAAGCCTGAACAACCCTTTCAGGGAAGAAATTCCTCCTGACATCCAATCTTAACCTCCCCTGGTGCAACTTGAGGCCATAGATGCCCAGCTCCAAGAGGCACCTGTGCCTCTGGCTGTCAGTACAAGGACATCTATAGCTCTGAGTGCTCTCCTTTGCCAAGTCTGGCAAATGGCAGACAAAAGCCACCAGAAAACTTGGCCTGCTTTGGAAGCCAAGCTCTTTGAGGCAGACACTCACTCCTCACTAGGCTAGCAAGGATCCCCAGAGCCTGCTGCAGGTGTGCCTGTGGCTGCAGTGCTGCTTGGAGCCAGCAGACATTACTCAGCCAGGCATGGGGCCAGCACACTGAGGAGCTGATGTGGCTCTTGGGGATGTGACTGGAGTACTTCAGGGAGGTGGAAGAGGGAGGAGATCCTACAATCCTAGCATGGTTTGGGTTGGAAGGGA
>VWZO01022965.1:165570-183319 GCA_013396975.1 Bucco capensis
TCTGCTGGCCACGCTTCTCTTGCTGCAGCCCAGGATGCCATTGGCCTTCAAGAAGCTATTTGATGGATCCTGGCAGTGATAAACAAATGCTCTTGACTTAGACTAGCTGTCCTTGCCCCATCCCTGTGCAGGGCACTGCTGTCCCCCAGCTCCCTGCCACACTTGGCAGGACACTGTCAACTGAACTGAGGAACTGAGCTGGCTTAGAGAAACATCTGCCAGAACCCTTCCTCCCCCTCCTCCTCTTTCTAATCTGGATCAAGCCCCCCAGTCTGCTCCTGGTGCTAATAAAGCTGATGAAGAAGAAGAAAACAACCCTGAAGGATGAGGGGTGAAAAGGTGAGAGGAGAAGAACAATCTGCATCTCCTCCTGCTGCTGTGGGCTCAGAGTCAGGGAGCATCAGGTCAAGCCCAACCCTTGGTTCAGCAGAAGGGAGCTCAGGTGGATCTCCTGGAAGGAGGGCAGGGAGGATGCAGGGGGTGCCAGGGGAAGGATGGAGGAGCTGTTGGATGAAAAACTGCTTTACATGAGAAGAGAAAAGGGACAACAACCTCAGGAGCTGCATTTGTAGTAGAGGCAGCTGTGTGCTGAAGAAAGTTCATGCCATCCAGGGAAGGGTAATCAATGCTATCAAGTTGTGTCTGTTTATGGGCTTAAGACTTCGTTTTTTGGCTTCATCTCTAGGAATGCTCTGTGTCCAGACAAGCAATTTGAAGCCAAAGCATCAGCAGATGCCATGGTTAGCCCCTTAGATGTCTATCTGGATCCCAAGGGCATAGCAACCGCACTCTCTCCCTCCTTATTTTCATCCTCACCTCTGCCTTAAAGAGTCCTAAGTTATCCCAGAAGCATTTTTACCTCCTTGTCAGGGCAGTGGGGAAGAAGAGGATTGTGAGGTTAAGAGTTGGCCTCAATGATCTTAAAGGTCTTTTCCAGCCTAAAAGATTCTATGACTCTTTTCTGCATTTGAGTCTGCTTTAGTCATTCAAACCCTTCCAAAAGGCTCATTTTACCTCACTTTGGCTGCTCTGGTTATCCCTGGACATCATTCCTCTGTGTAGATATCACCACAATAGTTCTGGGTCAGTGGAGGTCACTGAGCTAAAACACCTTCAGCAACAAAGGGAACAGCATCCTGGGCCAGAGCTGAGTGGAGAAGGTTGTCAAGTCTTGGCCCAGGCTGCCCAGGTTGGTGCTGGGGTCACCAGCCCTGGAGGGGTTCAAAAAGCATCTAGATGTGGTGCTTAGGGCCATGGCTTAGTGGCACGGGGCTGAGAGGTTTATTCTGCATCACCTCTTGCATTTGGATGGAGTGGATGCTTGGTTTTCACTTCCATCTGTCCAAGGGGCTAAATATAGACATAACCCATAATAGTCAGCCTTGGATTTTGGGTGGTGGTGGTTTGTCTTACAATGTTATTTTCTGCTTTTAGCATTTAAGCTGAATGGATTTCCATGGTTAAGATCTCTCCAGGATGGACAAGGTGGTGATGATGACTGAGTGCCTCAAAGGCTTCCAGGAACATTTGTCTGAATAAAAACCAAGCCAAAGTCACAGAATCAGGAAGGTTGGAAGAGATCTCTAAGCTCCTCAAGTCCAACCATGCCATTAAACATCTCACTAGGTGACACAGCTAGATGTGTTCTGAACCTTTCCAGGGATGGTGAGTCCATCACCTCCCTGGGTAACCTGGGTTAATGCTTAACAACTCTTTATGGGAAGAAATTCTTCCTAACATCCAATCTAAACCTCCCCTGGTGCAACTTGAGGTCATTTCCTCTTGTCCTCTCCCTGTTAACCCAGGAGAAGAGACCTAACTCCATCTCACTGCAATCTCCTTGCAGGGAGTTGTAGAGAGAGCTAAGGTCTGCCCTGAGCATCCTCTTCTCCACACTAACCAAGCTCCCTCAGCTTCTCATCAGACTTATTCTCCAGACCCTTCCCCAGCCTTGTTACCCTTCTCTGGCCACACTCCAATGCCTCAGTGTCTCCCTACAGCAGATGTCCTCTGGCAGGGTAAATACATCCAGTAGACTGCCTAGAAGAATGAGACTCTGGAGAAAAATGAGCAGACAGCATGAAAAGTGCTGGCTCAGACTCTTCTTGTTGGCAAGCTCCTAGCTAAATGAGCTCTGGAGAAGGCAGGCCATCTGCACTCAGAGCTAACCACTCCATTCCTCTCTCTTCCTAGTCCTAACTCAGTCCTGGCCCCAGAAATACAAGTCAGGAAAATGTTTGGGGAAATTATTAAAGAGAATGGAGGATCCAGAGCAGCTGTGGAGCCATTGGAGAGAAATGTGAAGTCACCTGTAATAAACAGCTTGGAGTTATAAAAAGCCCAACTAAGTGATGGCTTTTTGGGGACAGAAGAAGCCAAGGAAAGAAATGTGGTGGATATCAAGGAGTAGACTCCCAGGAGACACTCAGCACAACTCTAGAGCCATACCTGTGCCTTCCCAAGCCTAAGTGATAGCAGAGGCCCAAGCTAGTAGCTGGTGAGGAGCAGGGTATTGGGTGTGATGTCACAGAATCACAGAATGTCAGGGGTTGGCAGGGCCCTAGAAAGCTCATCTAGTGCAACCCCCCTGCCAGAGCAGGAGCACCTAGACCAGCTCACACAGCAATGTGTCCAGGCAGCTCTGCAATGGCTCCAGACAAGGAGACTCCACAGCCTCCTGGGCAGCCTGGGCCAGTGCTCTGGCACCTGAACTGCAAACAAGTTGCTCCTCAGCTTAATACTAAACCTCCTGTGCTCCAACTTGCTCCCATTCCCTCTTGTCCTACCATTGGATGCCATTGAGCAGAGCCTGGCTCTCTCCTCCTCACACTCACCCTTCCCATATTTCTAAGCATTGCTGAGCTCTCCTCTCAGTCTCCTCTTGTCCAGGCTGAAGAGACCCAGCTCTCTCAGCCTGTCCTCCTAGGGCACATGCTCCACTCCTTTCAGGATCTTGCTGGCCCTGGGCTGGACTCTCTCCAGCAGCTCCCTATCCTTCTGGAGCTGAGGGGCCCACAACTGGACACAGCATTCCAGGGGAGGCCTCCCCAGGGCACAGGAGAGGGGAGAAGAACCTCTCTGGCTCTGCTGGCCACGCTCCTCTTCATGCATCCTAGGATGCCATTGGCCTCTTGGCCACAAGGGCACATTGCTGCCTCATGGGCATCCTCCTAGCCACCAGCACTCCGAGAGCTTTTTCCCCAGGGCTCTTCTCCAACACATCAGTTCCCAGTCTGGACTGATCCATGGGCTTGTTCTTTCCCACATGCAGTACTTGACACTTCCCCTTGTTCAATGTCATTCAGTCTCTCCCTGCCCATGTCTCTAGCCTGTCCAGGTCACTCTGGATGGCAGCACAGCTCCTGGTGTGCCAGCCACTGCTCCAAGCTTGGGATCATCCCCAAACTTGCTGAGGGAACACTCTCCCCCTTCATGCAGCTCATTGCTGAATATATTGAAGAGTCCTGGCCCCAGCACTGAGCCCTGGGGCACACCACTAGTCTGTCACTTCATCTCTGGGCAAGTGGCTAGAGAGGAGGGATATGAGAGAGGAATTCTGTGTGATCCTTCCTTGTTCAGCTCAGCTTTTGGGATCAGAATCTCTTTGTGCAGGAGTCCAGGCAGCAAGGCTGCAGACCTCCCACCATACCAATGGACATGGACAACTGACCTGTCCAGAAGAAACCTGCTCCCTGGGCACAGTGAAGTGAACTTCTCTTCACTTGCAGAAGCTCATCCTGCTGGAATCTTGAAGTGCTAGTGAAAAGGGTCCAAACCTGAACCATAGCCCAGGTTGATTCCTGATGGTCACAGTCCTTAACATGGTTTGGTCCTGCTCTTCCAGGCAGCTCCATGCTTAACCCAATCCCAACAGTGAGCTGGGCTCAGGAGAGCTCAGCTTGAGAAACCTTGGAATCTGTCTCCTCTCATCCCAACAGCTCCAACTTGCCTGACAAAGCCCTAAATCAGATCATCTTGTAGCTCCTCTTGCCTTGCCCTCTCCTCCTGGCTAGTAAAGCTTCTTTGGAGGCCAGCAGGGAATTATCTGCCAGAGGGAAGCTCTTCCAAGAGCTTTGTGCTGAAGCAGCCTGCCTTCTGGTCTCCATTATTCCCTTTATTCCTCCCCTGGTCCAGCCCAGTGTTCCAGCAGCACAAATTGGCTCAGACTTGTGTTTCTTGGCTAAACAATGACTAAAGGAAGCATGATAATTATCTCCAAGTGTTCAATGGGTGTAAACTCCAGCAAGGAAAAGGAATTGTTTCCTGTGCTTGAAGGACTTTTATGGCCAGGAGTGATTAGATCAGACTGAAGCACAAACTGAATCCCCTTCCTAGTACCTAGCAAGCTGCAAGAGATCCTGAGGGATCTAGGAGCTTGGCATGAGCTGACAATGTGTGCTCCTTCTTGATTACCCTAAACAAGAAGTTTTCCTACTACTGATCTCCAGACTCTTAAGGGAGAAGTTTTACTCTCCCCTAACTACTTTCTGGAGGGAGCCATGAGGTTGAATCCATTCCCCCCTAGTCCTAGCACTGCCTGACATCCTAACAAGTCCATTCCCAGCCCTCTTGGAGCCCCTGGAGATGCTGGAAGGTCTCCTGGGAGCCTTCTCTTCTCCAGCCTGATACACTATGTCAGTGGCTTGAGCACTTGCAAGCTGCTGCTGTCTCTCAGGGCACTTGTGATGCTTGCTGAGTCAGGATGCTCTCCCCTGGCATCTCTGCCTAATGACACAGACACAACAGCAGTGAAATTAGATAAGGCAGGGGAAGGTTTGTTGGGAATGTCCTGGTTGCCTAGGAGAGAAGAGCTTGGTTGACCTGCCATGACTCAGAAGGCAAGGGTAGGACAAGCCTACCTTGCTATATTTGCTTCCAAATTGCAGGTGATGTGTTCTGAACCACTACCACTTGTTGGATGATCTCCTCCTTTCATCCATGCTGCAAGTTGGCATCACATTAAATCCCACCTAGCCCAAGTGGGAGAAGCTTGCTGCCAGCAGAAAAGCCAAGAGGAGGGAGACATCCTCCCATGGCACTTTCCAGGTAATAAAAGGTCAGGAAGGGAGTGAGGAATTGAAAAGCCTTTTCAAAGGGCTGGAGTCTTCAGTAATGCTTCAGCTCAAGGGAATCATTCTTCAGATGGTTTGTGTGCCCTTTTGCTGCTGTTTCTCTCTCTCCTCTGTTTTTCTTCAGATTGGATATTAGGAGGAGTTTCTTCCCCCAGAGGATTCTCAGGCACTGGTGATGGAATCTCCATCCCTGCAAGTGTTCCCAAGCCATGGAGCTGTGGAGCTTGGGGCCATGGCTTAGTGGTGAGCATGGCAGTGCTGGCTGGGCTGGAGGAGCTCAGAGAGCTTTTCCAACCAGCATGATTCCATGATGATGAACCATTTAACAGAGCAGGCATGGCACTACTGCAGAATCTGGGCAGCCTGGGAAAAGACTGAACAACCCTTGCAGGGAAGAAATTCCTCCTTATATCCAATCTAAACCTTCCCTGCTGCAACTTGAAGGAGGAGAGAAGAGGCTCAGGTTCAAAAATACCCTGCAGGGCATCCACAAGACCACAGGCAACATGCCAACACCTAAGCCCAACCTTCTCCCCTCCTTGCTTTAAACCTTATTTATCTCATTTACTTAATGATACCAGCTGCATGAGGTGTCCCTGGCACTCCTCTTTTCCTGGGCTAAGGACTATTTTACTATCCCACAGCCACTCCCTGGCTTGGCTGCTGTCTCCTTGCCTTCTCACGGAGAGGGAGGTCAGCACAGCAGGGAGGTGTCAGTCCCAAGAGCAAACTTGGATGCTTAGAGATGCTCCTGAGATGGTGAGGGACCTGATTTTCTTCCCATGGGATGCACAGCTCATTCCTTCCCTTGTTAGAAGGAGATAGATTATAGTATCTGCTCTTTCTGGCTGCTGGAAGCTTCCCAGCACTCAACATCAAGCATCTTTGGCTTTCCCCTTCCCTGCCCTAGGAAATGGAAGCACTCACAGCCACTGGCTTTCCTGGCAGGACACTTGGAC
The DNA here is from genome assembly GCA_013396975.1 of Bucco capensis. Taxonomy (NCBI): domain Eukaryota; kingdom Metazoa; phylum Chordata; class Aves; order Piciformes; family Bucconidae; genus Bucco; species Bucco capensis. The sequence goes on from VWZO01022965.1 coordinate 171,602, forward strand.
CAAGAGGTGCCTGAGGATGAGAGAGACATCTGCAATCTGGAAAAGACCCAGAGAACAACAACAATGAAGAGCACCAAGCTCTGGGAAGGAAAGGCAGCAATTTAGAGCATGCTGGGACAGACCTGGACTGAAAGAAAAAGGAATGAACTCATTAAATACCTATGGAAAAAGGTCTTCTTCCCTGGCTGTAGAATAGCTTGAGCAAAGAGCCTGCTCCACTTGAGGCTGCATCTCCATCAAGATGTGTTCTCCCTGGCAAGAAGAATGCAGAGCATGAGGAGTGAATCTGTGTCCAAACCCTGAGCAGGCAAAAGGCTGAGAGGAGAACAAGCTGAGGATGCTTTTGGTTGATTCTCCTGGAGCTCTTTGAAGTTTGACAGGGAAGTGACTCACCTGGCAATGAAGGGAAGAAAGCCAGAAGAACCACTGAACAAAAAAACATAGTGCTGGAAAATTATCCTCCTCATTTAAGGCTTACAGTCCTTCTGGAAGCAGAATCCTCCTCAGCCCCTTCAGGCCTCTCTCCTCACCAAGGATCATTCTTTTCTCTCTGTGCTGTCAGCAACCAGCACAAAATGATTTCCCCAAGCCTTCTCCTGACCTATAAACCTTGCAATTTGAGATGCCTTCCCCTATTTTTACTCTAAAACAAGGGATTTTTTTTTTTGAGGGGGTGTTTTATATTTTTATAGTAGAGGCTTTTTAATCTCTCAGGCAGCACAGAACAAGAGCTCATGGCTGGAGGCTGAAGCTAGCAAGAAGGTGTTCATCTTCCCAGGGATTAATTAAGCATTGAAAGAACTCCTGAGGGAACAATGATGAACTCAACACTTCTAGAAGCCTCAGAACTTGGTCTTTCCAAACCTTAAGCTAGAGCTGAAACACAAAGTGTGGTCTTGCTACAGGGAATTACAGAGAGGGAGAGTGTTGCAGGATTTCTCAACATCAAGGAGAGGATATTTTGCCACACAGAAACTCCAGTTTCCCCCCCTTTATTCTTTCTGAAAGAAAAGAATGAATATTCATTCAGTGCCAACCACTCCAGCAGAAATGAAGAGGCCCCAGCCAGCTGCCACCAGGGACTAAAGCCCAGCTCTTAAACACCCAAATCAGCTCCACTTGCACATAGATGCCTGCTAGGCCCCAGAGAAGCATTTCCAGCCATCCTGCTGCTTGCTGCTCCTCCTTTGGAGCAAGGGATCCCTTCCACACTCAATCCTTCCATCTCAGGAATAAGAGATTGCTGTTGAAAGAGGGAATGAGCCACTTGCAAAGAGCCCATTGGGACAAGAGGACATTTATCTCACACTGCAGAGCTGCATTGAATAATAACTATCTGCAGAAGGACAGAGCCTTTCCCAGCCAAAGCTTCCCCACAGCAATCTCTCCTGTGTCTCCATGAACTTCTGTCCCACTAAGTGACTTCTGAAGGGGCTTTCAGACCCCAGAGCTGATGCAGAGGGCTGTGGAGGGCCCAAAACATGCTGCACAGAATCACAGTATAGATTAGAGGTTGGCAGGGCCCTAGAAGGCTCATCTAGTGCAACCCCCCTGCCAGAGCAGGAGCACCTAGACCAGCTCACACAGCAATGTGTCCAGGCAGCTCTGCAATGGCTCCAGACAAGGAGACTCCACAGGCTCCTGGGCAGCCTGGGCCAGTGCTCTGGCACCTGAACTGCAAACAAGTTGCTCCTCAGCTTAATACTAAACCTCCTGTGCTCCAACTTGCTCCCATTCCCTCTTGGCCTACCATTGGATGCCATGGAGCAGAGCCTGGCTCTCTCCTCCTCACACTCACCCTTCCCATATTTCTAAGCATTGCTGAGGTCTCCTCTCAGTCTCCTCTTGTCCAGGCTGCAGAGACCCAGCTCTCTCAGCCTGTCCTCCTAGGGCACATGCTCCACTCCTTTCAGGAGCTTGCTGGCCCTGGGCTGGACTCTCTCCAGCAGCTCCCTATCCTTCTGGAGCTGAGGGGCCCACAACTGGACACAGCATTCCAGGGGAGGCCTCCCCAGGGCACAGGAGAGGGGAGAAGAACCTCTCTGGCTCTGCTGGCCACGCTCCTCTTCATGCATCCTAGGATGCCATTGGCCTCTTGGCCACAAGGGCACATTGCTGCCTCATGGGCATCCTCCTAGCCACCAGCACTCCGAGAGCTTTTTCCCCAGGGCTCTTCTCCAACACATCAGTTCCCAGTCTGGACTGATCCATGGCCTTGTTCTTTCCCACATGCAGTACTTTACACTTCCCCTTGTTCAATGTCATTCAGTCTCTCCCTGCCCATGTCTCTAGCCTGTCCAGGTCACTCTGGATGGCAGCACAGCTCCTGGTGTGCCAGCCATAACACAGCAATAGAGTCCTCAGCTGCTCTGCAAAGAGCTTGGTGGGCAGGAGGAGAAGTGCTTCCACCTCCATGTGCAGGTGGATGAAAGAAGAGAATAGAATGAGCAATGAGTATGGGAGACCCTGGCACAAAATCCAGGCAGTGGAGTGGCACACAGGATCTCCTCCCTCCTTTACTTCCTTATTCAGCTGCAAAACAAGTGAAAAAGAACCCCCAGCCCCATTTAGGCTGGATTTCAGGATCTATGGATTCAGTTTCCTAGGCTGGACCTGCCTTAAGAACAACTCCTCTGGCCTAATTGTTGGTGAGACTCCTCTTCCAATGCATGCTTTGTTTAACAAGCATATGAAAGCTTTCTTTTTTACAATGGCTTTCCTCTCTTTTAATAGGATTGGACAGGTTGGGCTCTGGTGGAGCAGGCAAGTTGTTTGGATAAAGCCTCCCAAGACATTTCTGAATGGTGCTCTATAAATCCTGCAGGCACTGAGCTGCACAGCTAAAAGCTTTCCTGTTCCACACCAGAAGACTAGGTGTTATTTTTCCAGCCCATACATTAGCTTGTAGAAGGTAGAAAGAACTCCCAATTAAATTTACAAGCACACCTGAGCAAAGCTACAGTGAGCTGTGGCCAAGGTCATATTTCCAGGATTAAATCACACTGCTTATTCTAACAGATGGCAGCAAAATGCAGCTATAAATCCCTGTCTCCATGGTTTCCCCCCCTCCTAATCCTTCAGGGTGCTCTGCTAAAGTTGAGTCACCCTCAGCAGTCCTTTCCCAGCCCTCTTGGAGCTCCTGCAGATCCTGCAAGGCCACAAGAAAGTCTCCTGGGAACCTTCTCTTCTCCAGACTGAACAATCCTAACTCTGTCCTCATAGGAGAGATGCTCCAGCCTCTGAGCATCCTCATGGCTCTGCTCTGGACACCTTCCAGCCCTTCCATAATAAGCATGGGAGACTCTGAGTGCTATCAAACAAAATCCAGGGAGTAGATGAGAGTCACAATGCTGCTCTCCCATGAGGACCTTCCTCTGCTGCCCAAACAGGAATAAATTGATCTGCATCCTACCCAAGAGGTGATTGACTGAGGGAATTGGCTCCCAGAAAGGTTTAGGAGTTTGCTCAAGGCCAGAGCAAGGAGAAGGAGCTGAGGGATTGTGTTCAGCAGCCTGAGGGGAGATGTGCTCAGTGCTGAGCAATCCTTACTGGGTGAGGGGCAGGAGGATGGAGTCAGGCATCTTTCTGTGGTGTCCAGAGACAAGAGGGAACAGGCACAAATTGAACACAAGAAGTTCCATCTGAACAGGAGGAGGAATTTCTTCCCTTGGAGGCTGCTGGAGCACTGGCCCAGGCTGCCCAGGGAGTCTCCATCTCTGGAGCCATCCCAAAGCCACCTGGACACATCCTGTGCAAGCTGCAGGTGTGTTGCTTCACTACTTTCCTCTCTGGGACACATCAGTAGGTTTCCCTAATGATGTAAGAGAAGCTTTTGGAGCCCCATATCTACTCAGCTTAGGGAGCAGAGGTGGGGAGGTCCTGGTCCTAGAGCCCTTGAGGTGACAGAGTGGCTTGCAGAGAGCTTTGCTTTTGATGGAGACAAGGTTGCTTGGGGCACACATGGCCAGGACATCCATCTCAAGCTGAGGATGTCAGCTCAGCTGAAGCCTGCCTAGAGTTCAAGGTTTTTACAGCTGGGGTTGCCCTTTTGGCACTTTATTCAGATTGCTCATTTTTCCACTCACTTCCAACCTTGCCCAAATTGGACCCTTTGGAGTCAAGTTTTCCACTGCAAGTGCTTGCCTGAGGCTGAAGTGTTTCAGATTGGGGTGGGGAGGAGAATTTCATTGAGATCTGTTCCTCATGGCCAAGGGAAAAGGTTTATATGTCAAAAAATGCTGTCACTTACCCTTTGAAACTCTCCTGTGAGTGAAAAGAAGGAATTGGGCTCTATGTGTATGACTCAGATTGATAGCTATGGAAGTGGAGGACCTGGATGGGGTGAACCTCTCCAGGAAGAACTGAGAGGCCAACCTCAAACCCCACAGACTTTACAGGATGGGATTGCATTGCTGAGATGATTGGGGCAAGTGTACAGTGGGACAAGTCCTAAGGGATGAGGTAGAAGTGGGGTTAGGACAAGGTAGCCTGGCCTAGATCTGGTGCTAACCTTCCCTAGTTTGCTGCTGTCAGTGTTTGTGTATGTAAAAAGCACTGAGGACAAGCTCTTTCACCTCCCATGGTACTGTTAGAGCAAGCTTTCCCCCTCCAGGTGTGCTCCCTTGGCAAAGCTCAAGCCTGTGGTGTGATGCTCACCCTCCTGACAAGTCAGGCAGATGTCATCCAACCTTCCCTAACTCCTTTGAATTGTCTCTTTCATTTGGGGTTTTTCTCCTTGGATCCCAAGACTTTCAGCCTCCTGCTGAGCAGGGAAAGGACATGTCTCAGCAGGCAAGCCCCTGCCAGTTTATTCCTGGTTTCTAACATAGCTCCTTGAGCCCTGACATCTTTCCTTCATGGGTTTGTTTTTCCTCTAGTGCTTGTACAAGAGCTCCCTAACCCTTTGAGCTGGTTGATTGGAGCAGCATTTCTGTTATGCTACCAGGAGGATATTGTCATTTGGCCCAGGGGCAGCTAAGTCAGCAGAGCAGCTGCCCAATTTCAGCTGCCTGGCACTTGGTTTTTCAGGGCACTTGAGTGGGTGACAGCATGCTGTGAGTCACTAGGGCATTGCTCAACCTGACACAGCTGAGACTCAGAGCTCAGCACTTCTGCAAAGCAAACTGCTGGGCTTGGAATTCACACAATCCCACAGTGCTAGGGCTTGGAAGGGACCTCTGGAGCTCAGCTAGTCCATCCTCCCTGCAAGAGCAGCAGAACATAGAGCAGCTTGCACAGGATGTGTCCAGGTGGCTTTGGGATGGCTCCAGAGATGGAGACTCCAGCAGCCTCCAAACACAAAAGTTCCTCCTCCTGTTCAGATGGAACTTCTTGTGTTCAATTTGTGCCTGTTCCCTCTTGTCCTGTCTCTAGGCACCACAGAAAGATGCCTGGCTCCATCCTCCTGCCCCTCACCCAGTAAGGATTGCTCAGCACTGAGCACCTCTCCCCTCAGCTCCAGTCTAAGCAGCCCCAGCTCTCTCAGCCTCTCCCCAGCACAGAGATCTTCAATTCCCTTCAGCATCTCTGTTGTCCTTCTCTGGATCCTCCCCACAAGTTCCCTATCCTCCTTGAACAGGAGAGGCCAGACCTGGAGCCAGCACTCCAGCTGTGGCCTCACTAGGACAGAGTAGATGGGGAGGAGAACCTCCCTCAAGCTGCTAGCCACACTCTGCTTGATTCACCCCACAACATCATTCATCTTTTTGGCCACAAGGACACATTGCTAACTCATGCTAATCCTGTTGGCCACCAGGTCTTTTCCCACAGAGCTCATTTCCAGGCACTTAGAAAGTCAAAAGCAAGCTACAATCAGAGGCAAGCTTGGCTGGACAACATTGCCCAGCACCCTGGAACAAAGGAGGAGATAGGATCTAAGGATGTAATTTGCTACTTTCTCTTCCCCACAGTCTCCTTCCCTCCCTTCTAGCTGTTGGAACAACATGAAGCTGAGATGCTGCCACAGCCTTTGTCTCATTGCTGTGCTGAAGCTGTGTAGAGAAAAAGATGCTGTCTGAGCAAAAAAAAAAGCACCAGCACCTTGCCTGTGTGCATGGGACAGGAATGAAAATGAACTGGAAATTAGCCTTTCCCTAACATGCTTAATAAATGCACCTCAAGCTCAGCATTTCTGCCACCACCTTCTCTGCTTGGGCTCTTATTGCAGTTAGAATGCTAGCAATGTGCTGCCTCATGGCAGATAAGCTCCTCTGAGTGTGTGGAGGGGGTGAGGGAATGGATAACCTCCTCGGAGTGTGTGGAGGGGGTGAGGGAATGGATAACCTCCTCTGAGTGTGTGTGGAGGGGGTGAGGGAATGGATAACCTCCTCTGAGTGTGTGTGTGTGTGGAGGGGGTGAGGGAATGGATAACCTCCTCTGAGTGTGTGTGTGTGTGTGGAGATGGATAACCTCCTCTGAGTGCGTGGAGGGGGTGAGGGAATGGATAACCTCCTCTGAGTGTGTGTGGAGGGGGTGAGGGAATGGATAACCTCCTCTGAGTGTGTGTGTGTGTGTGTGTGTGTGTGTGGAAGGGGTGAGGGAATGGATGCATTCCTCACCTCCTCAGCATTCATTGCATTCCACTTGCTCTGCCTCCTCTGCAGCAATCAATCAATGCTGCTTGGTGTTGTCCTCAGCTCAGGGAGAGAGGAAGCTTCTCCTGGCTGGAATATCCTAGCTTTCAGCAAAAGGTAGAGAACTAAAGTCTTGCTTTATATGTAGATGAGGGGTCTGGAGAATAAGTCTGATGAAGAAGAGCTGAGGGCACTGGGGTTGGTTAGGCTGGAGAAGAGGAGGCTCAGGGGAGAGCTTAGCTCTCTCTACAACTCCCTGCAAGGAGCTTGGAGTGAGGTGGATGTTGGTCTCTTCTCCCAAGTGAGAGAACAAGAGGAAATGGCCTCAAGTTGCACCAGGAGAGGTTTAGGTTGGATATTAGAAAGCATTTCATCCCAGTAGGAGTTGTTAGCATTGGCCCAAACTGCCCAGGGAGGTGCTGGAGTCTCTATCCCCTGGAAGGGTTCAGAACCATCTAGCTGTGTTCCTTAGGGCCATGGGTTAGTGGCATGGGAGTGAGAGGTTGATGGTTGAACTTGCTGAGCTTAGAGATCTCTTCCAACCTTCCTGACTCTGTGATGCTGAGAGGAAGGGCTCCATGCTGGATCCATCACCCATCCAGAGGGACAGGCTTTGCTCCAACCCTAACCTTACACTGCCTGCAGAGGCAGGAGATGGCAGTGAGGTGATGGTTCTGCTTCCACACCACAGGTAGGAAAGCTTAGGAGTTCTGGTGCTGCTTCTCCAGCTCCAGGGCTGGAGGCCTGGTTGCATCACTCAACTGCATGCTCCTTGCACTTCTACACTGGGTTGAGAGCAAGTGAAGCCCTAAAAATAGGTTGTGGATGAAGGAAATCTTCGCCTGATTATTGTTTACTCTGCCAAGAGCACAAGCACTCACCCTGGTGCCTGAAGAGATGTGGTGCTGAGGGACATGGCTTGGTGGTGGACTTGGCAGTGGGAGGTTTGTGGTTGGAATTGATGCTCTTAAAGGTCCTTTCCAACCTAACTGCTTCTAAATCAAGAGCAACATCCCAGTGGGGCTGTGGCCTGTAGTAACTCCCTAGAGAAACTGCCCAGAAAGCCTCTGCCTTCTCCTTTCTTGCCTGCTTACTAATCACAGCAAACTCTTTTCCTCCACACAAGCTTCCTACAAAAAGAAGAGACTTTCCCACATACCTGACCCAACAAGCAGAGAGTAGATATTCCTTCTCTCCTCCAAGAACATCCTCAAGTGCTGGGCTGGAGAAAGTAAGAGAAGGAGATGAGAAAGGTAAGATGAAAGCTCTCTGGAATAGAGATGTTGGGCTGCTCCAAGCCTAGAAGCACCCAAAAAATCCCTGCTAAGGCATCCAGACCCAAATGAAAGAGGCAGATTAAAAGCCAGGCTTGCTGCTGAGATTCTTTTCCCCCTTTTCCAGTGTTAACTGAGGTAACCTTCCTGCAGAGAGGTGTCTGAGGGAGGTTCTCAGGGTCTCAAATGCAGAAACAAGCCCCCCCCGCCCCGACACATTAGCATCTTTTTATTGTGGCTTGCTAGATGTGTTTTACATGTTCTTCCTGCAATAAAAGGGCTGCCCCAAGCAAGAAATGTTCTTTATCAGTGTTGGCAGCAGCAGGGCTGCTGAGAGCATGCAGACACATGCACCTCTTTATCTCTCTCTTTCCCTAAACTAGGGTGGTGGGTTTTTTTTGATTGAAATGGTTGCCTTGAAATGGTGATTATTATTATTATTATTATTCAGTTTGTCAGATTCTATCCCCACAGAAAGTGAAAACAAAGGAGAAGGATGGAACCACCCCAAATAGATCTATTTTAAAAGCCTTTATTTCTGCAAGTGAGCTAACTGAGCTGGACCTTGCACTTGGCTTTTCAACCTTACTAGCTGAAAATATGTCCCCCCAGAGCCTAGAAGAGGGAAACCATTCTCCTGCTTCTCCTCCAGCTCTCAGCTGAAAGTGAAGATGCTGGTGAAGGGCTTAGCATCCTCCGTCTGTCAGGTGGCTATGGGCAGTTCAGCTGGCCTGAGGATTAACTGTCCCAGGGCTGGAGAGCCCTGAGCTGCTGGAGCAGTTCAGGTGCAGTGCCATGTGAAGGCAGCATTAGCATTTGAAGGTCAGGGAAGGGTCGGGAGATGTTTGCAGCAGTGAGGTAATAAGCTCTGTGAGGTGTCCAAGTGTCCCATTGCCATTGCTCTGGGATGTGCTCTCTTCATCCAGCATGTCCCTCGTGCACTACAGATAAGGAGCATCTGAAAGCTAGGATATTCTAGCCAGGAGAAGCTTTCTCCCTCCCTGAGATGCTCCCCAAGGAGCAGACAGCACCAAGCAGCACTGAGAGGAGGCAGAGCAAGTGCAATGCAATGATAGCAGTTATTCATAATACTATTCAATGCTAATAATTCTAAGGGCTTTGGGGGACTCTATATCTTCATTAAAAGTGCTTTTTTACCCAAGCTCATCATCTCTTCTTTCCCCAGGTTGGGAAGTCTGGAAGTTACCCAAGAGGTCAGCAAGACCCCTATGCCCAAACCATCACTTTGTGAGCACAAGGACACTGTGGCTCACTGGCTCCTTGGCTTTAGAGATACCAAAGCTCCTCCTGAGGCTGAAGGCTTTAAAGACTAAGCTGGGCAAACATCACCTGGGCTGTGCTTGACTCCCTGAGCATGGGAACCTGCAGCATTCCCTTTGGAGACCCAGCCCTCAAGCCTAGGCTTTGCTGACTGATGGAACCCACATGGGATTCACTTTACCTTTAATAATTGTATTAAATTGAGCTCTGCAAAGTGCTGCCAAAATGACAACAAGCCAAAAATCTTGTGCACAGCCTTCTGCTTAGCAGGTTTTGCTCACCACCAGAAAGTGGTGGAAATCCCAAGCTCTCAAAAAAACCCCAAATAGCTCTGCCCTTCTCCCAGACCCAAACTTGCCCTACTCCTTCTTCTCCCAGACCCAAACTTGCCCTCTTCATTCTCCCAGACCCAAACNCTCCCAGACCCAAACTTGCCCTCCTCCTCCTTCTCCCAGACCCAAACTTGCCCTCCTCCTTCTTCTCCCAGACCCAAACCTGTCCTCCTCCTTCTCCCAGACCCAAACTTGCCCTCCTCCTTCTTCTCCCAGACCCAAACTTGCCCTCCTTCTCCTCCCAGACCCAAACCTGCCCAAGGTTGAAGGTACAGGATGCATTTTGCTGCATGGTACTTAACCTTCTCAAGATCTTTCTCCTCAGCTGCTCTACAACTCCTGGTGAGGATGGAGCACAGGAAGCTTCACATCCTCCATATATCAGGACATTTTGGCACCTCCACTTTGCAGGTGCTTGGAGATTTTCCTAAGCAGCTCTAGCTCTCCAGCTCCATTGGCTACCAGAGGCAGAAGAAGAGGACATCAGGAACCTGCCCATCATCTTGTCCATGTCAAGGGGATCTTCTGCTTCCTGGGATGTGCACAAGATTCTTTTGCCCTAAGCTGTGCATGGCCACTCCTCCATTAAGACAAATCTTCCTAGGACCTTGTTTAGATCAGAGATGTCTTTGAAGCTTTGATTGGAACATCACTTTGGGGTAGAGTTAAGAGCTTCTGGCTTGACCTGAGGGAGTGTTTGAGGGTTGGGTTTTTTTTTACCCACTGTCTCCAGAGAGGAGAGAAAAATCAGTTTGCTGTATAATTGAGAACATTCCCACAATTTCTAGCAACACTAGGAACATTAATTTACCAGCTTGTGCCCTACAAGAGAGCAATACAACTCCAGATCTTGTATAAAACTTCTATTTATGCTAACTTCAGCAGGATTGTTCTTCTATTCATTAGAGAAGAACAAAGCATCTACTCTTTCATAACAATAAAAAAATCACCTTTTCTTGGGATCTCAAGGAAAAAAAAGAGAACTNATCACCTTTTCTTGGGATCTCAAGGAAAAAAAAGAGAACTTCATGGTGATGATAGCAGAATATCATGTTACTGCCTCTCTCTAACACTCTTCTATTTGGCTTTTTTCCTCTCATTCAGTGAGAAGCTTGACTGCCTTCCAGAGACACCTTCAAGCCACATGCTAGCAATGGTTATGCCTCTCAAGAGGTGCAATTAACTTGTATCTAATGAGCCCTAAAGAAGGGCTTGAGGTAAGTTTTAAGACTCTCTTTGAGCTGCTCCTGAAACAATTAAAGCTGAATAAACAGTGCCAAGAAGAATTTGAGAGAGGATCAGTTCAAATGTGGAACTCCACTCCTTTGTGCCACGGTTGGTTTCCATGGGCATTTGCTGTCAGAAATGCTCTTTTTTCCCCTCAAGCATTTGACCAAAGTCTGATGCCAAGAGTTACAAACAAGCTAAACAAGGATTTTTTCCTTCCCATGATCACTGTTAACTGAACAGCTTCATATCCTAACCTCTTGGATAGGTGTCCAGCAGCCAAGCTAGGAACTAAACCCTGATTAGGACATGGTGGTTGGAGGGTAGATACTCAAGAAACCATTGAATGAGTTCCTGAGGGTGCATTATTTGCCTGGATCTTAAAAATAGTACTTTTTGTATACATCAACTCTACCACAACAGCCTCAAACACCTCAGCTTCAGACTTTGCAAGCTAGGCATGACTGGAGTTAGGTTATTTCAGGGTGAACCCCTCAACATTACACTAGGTCAACAAAGAGAAGCACAAACCCAGGCTCAGTGCCTGAGGCACCAGTGAGGTAACTGAAGATAAGGCCTGGGCACTACTTCAGCAGGAATCTGAGCCTTTTAAGCTAAAAGCTGCCTAAAGAGACCTCCCTTCAGGCAGCTTGGTTGCTGCTGAGCTTCTGAAGTCACCAGAGCCTATGTGAGGGCAGAAGAAGTTAAACTGGTGTAACCAAGCCAGCAGTTTCAGGAGGATTCAGCAAGGTGCATTTCCCTTCAGATAAGATGTCACCCAAAGATCTGAGCTAAGGATCTTACACACCATGGCTATTCATGAACTAAACATCTAGTTGTGCCTTTTGGCTCTCTAGCAAGCAAAAAAAAAAGCAGCTTGCCTGTTAGCCAGGCTGCTGTAAGCAAACCTGAGGGCTTCTACCTGCTGGACTTGGGCTCTAGGTAACCCCCAGAGTTGCTCAAAACTCCTTCTGAGTCAAAGCTTACAAGCTACCTGGTCTGAACCACACAGAATCATCAAGGTTGGAAGAG
>VWZO01022966.1:120-16647 GCA_013396975.1 Bucco capensis
AGCAGTTTTCCAGTACCTAAAGGGAGATTATAGGACAGAAGGGGAGAGACTTTTTAGGAGGTCAGACTGTGATAAGACAAGGGGGAATGGCTATAAACTGAAGGAGGGGAAATTTAGATTGGAGATTAGAAGGAAGTTCTTTCCCCAGAGAGTGGTTAGGCACTGGCACAGGTTGCCCAGAGAGGTTGTGGATGCTCCATCCCTGGCAGTGTTCAAGGCCAGGCTGGATGTGGCCCTGGGTGACCTGGGCTAGTGATTGGCATCCCTGCTCAGTGCGGGGAGGTTGGAACTAGATGATCTTTAGGGTCCCTTCCAACCTGCCCATTCTAGGATTCTAGGATTCTACATAACAGCCATTGTTGCTTGTTTCCTTTTCTCATATACTGCTGTGTATGGCTTGGTTGGTCTAAATGTTACAGGCTGTGTAGTATCTTTTCAGAACTGACTGCCTGTTTTTACTTCATGCTTTCTGAGGGTTTGGTCTGTGTATGAGACCATGAACTATTGGGCAGTAGTGGGAGAATGTTCTGGACTTTGTGTATTCAGTGAGGGGAAAGAGATACTATTCCAACAGTAACTGGAAAGAAAAGTTTGGAGAGGATAGGGCTTCTCAGTTGGTGTGCTGATGTGTTGTCATGACCTCTCCCCCTTCAGCTAATAAGAACTGAAAAATGGGAGTGAAATCAACTAGGAGAAACTATAAAGTGTATCTAGCACTGCTAAGCAGGATGATGAGACATTGACATGAGCTACACAAAAATTACTTGTTCTGAAGAGTCACTGCAAATGAGTTGTGCTGAAGTTTTACTTTCGGTGTGTGGATTTTGTTTGTTTTTTTCTCTGGATCTAGGCCAAGTCTGGGAGCTTCAGCCAAAATGTGGAGTTCCTCAATTTGCTGCCTAAAAGAGGCCCTAATGCTTTCTCAGCCTTCTGTGAAGCTCTACGAGAAACCAAACAGCAGCATCTGGAGGCAGTGATCTTGAAGACAACATCCAACCTGAGCCATGGAATTGCAAGGGTACAGCAGCTTAAAAAAGCTTAAGATGAGTGGGCAGCATTTGAGATTGAGCTTGGGCACAGAGAGATCTTATTCAAATGGGAATAATCAGAAATGGTTATGAAGGGTAGAATGGGGTTTTGTGGCAAAATGAAACTTGCCTTAGTAAAAGCAGGGGGAAGGAGTTGGGGAAGAAGAGAATTCCCACGTAGAATCATAAGATGGTAGAGTGTGAGAGGGCCCTGGAGGTCATATGGTTCAACTCCTCTGCTCAAGCAGGACCACCTGGAACCAGTTGCCCAATACCATGTCCAGATGGCTTGTGAGTATCTCCAAGGATGGAGACTCCACAACCTCTCTAGACAACCTCCTCTGGTGCTCTGTCACCCTCACAGTAAAAAAAATGATTCCCAATGTTGTGAGGAGACCTCCTGTGTTCCAGTTTGTGCCCATTGCCTCTGTCTTGTCACTGGCACCACTGAGCAGAGCCTGGCTCAGTCCTCTGTGCACTCTGCCTTCAGAGATTGCTCTTTATAACATCACCTTGATCCTTCTTGTCTCCAGGCTGAACAGTCCAAGCTCCCTCAGCCTTTCCTTTAGGGACAGAGGCTCCAGTCCCTTCCCCATCTTTGTGGCCAAGGTTGTTGGGCTCTCTCTGGTACCTCCATATCTCCCTTGTACAAAGGAGCCCAGAACTGGACGTGGGACTCCAGGTGCAACCTTGCCAGAGCTGAGCAGAGGGAAAGGCTCATCTCCTTTGATCTGCTCTGTTGGCAACATTCCTCCTAATGCAGCCCAGGATGCCATTAGCTTTCCATGTGGCACATTAATGGCTTCTGTTCAACTTGGTGTGCACCAGGTCCCCAGGCCATATTCTGCCAAGCTGCTTTTCAGCTGGGATGACCCCAAGGAGCTATTGGTTTATGAGATTGCTGCTCCACAAGTGCACTTTCCTTTACTGAGCTTCTGGACATTCCTAGATCCAGCATGTTCTTCATGAATGTGTCAGCAAGAACTGAAAAGCTGCAAAGAAAATATTTTCTCTGAAGTCTTCTAATGCAGTGTTCTGAGTAGAAAGCTGCTAAAAGCTAGTCTTGTCTGTTGAGGAGAGAAGAAGTTTATTTTGTTATTTGTATTTTCACCTTTTCCCTATCTGCAGTTGTTAGCATTGGCCTAAAGGGAAAGATTCAGTATTCCAAGATTCAATTGCAGTAAACATTTTATGGAAGAGCAGATATTTTTTGGAGATATTCCCTTCTGTAAATGTAGGGTTTATTAGACTACCTTTTTGGTTTGTTTTCAATTGTGCTTTTCTATACAATGAAATCTTGAAAGCAAACAAAAAGGAATCACTAGCCAAAACAAGTTTTGGCAGAACAGAGGAGGATAGGATGACCTCAGTGTAAGGTAGAAATAGAGATCAAATAAGGAATTTTGCATTGACAGAAAATACTGTTATCATGATGTTTCACTTGGATGTGAACCATACTATTATTTTTTAAGTCATATGTATGTAAATGCATGTGTCTTTGTTCTATGATATCTACAGGCTTGTACCATAAAGAAAACAATAGCTGGTTTATGCTCCTCTTTTTTTTTTCTCATGGATTTATTGGCTGTCTTGCAGCTTGAGTGCTGTTATGGATCAAATCTTCCCTTCCCTGCCAGTGAGCCATGGAATTCAAAGAGACCACGCAGGGCTGGTGAGTCACACATGGCATCAGCAAGGCTTGACAGGCTCTCTGCTTGCTTCCTTCTTGCTTTGAAATACTCTCTTAATTCAGTTGCTCATCCCAGGAATACAAACTTGACAAGGAACTGACTACATTGTGCTCAGATGCAGGAGGCAGAATTAGGCTAGGCAGTGGAAGTGAAATAGCATGTTGGAAGAGAGGGCATAATCAGTTTCTAGGCAGCTGCTTTTATTTTTACAGGGAACTTTGTTGCTACAATACAAGTCAGTAAAATTTCAGATTGTTTCACACATTTTCTTCCTTGTTTAAGCTTTGTAATAGAGTTTAATATAACTAGCAGTGTGAAAAGATAGTGATTTGGGGCAGCATTCCTTCACTTAGGCTTCCTTCTTAGCAAATAAGTTTATGTACAAAGCCTTAAGTATGTTACATGTGCCCAACAGAGATTACTGCAGCTTCTGTCAAATGCAGCACATCAGCTTTTCTTTAGCAAGCACTTGTGACTTAGATCAGGGAGGTAGTTTTTCTGTTGCCCCTGGTAGTGCAAGGAGTATTCCTGTTCCCTAGCCACAGCCTTATCTGGGTGCTGCTTACTGGCAGCTCTCTGGGGGGGTCTAGGTTTTGAAGGTGCTTTTTATTACTATGATTATTATTATTATTATTTAGATGCAAAAGTTTTAAGACTGGATTGGTTTGGCTTTTTAGAGCATATATTTTTCCAACTAAGGAGAGCTATTCCTCAAAAGGCTGAGAAAGGATTTTGGAGGAGATCATGAGGGTCATTAGCTCTGTTTCTTCAGGACAAGGGAGTGAGGGTTTGTCTGCAAATGACAAAGAGATGGTTATCATTTCCCTCATCTGCTGTTACCCAGAGAATTACAGAATCACAAAGGTTNCAATCTAAACATCCTCTGCTGCAACTTGAGGCCATTTCCTCTCATCTTCTCCCTGTTAACCCTGGAGAAGAGACCTACCCCCATCTCACTGCAACCTCCTTTCAGGGAGCTGGAGAGATAAGTTCTCCCCTGAGCCTCCTCTTCTCCACACTAACCAAGCCCAGTGCCCTCAGCTGCTCCTCAGCACACTTGTGCTCCAGAGCCCTCCCTAGCCTCCTTGCCCTTCTCTGCACACATTCCAGTGCCTCTATAACATTCTGGTTTTGTACTCAGTAGAACCACATTTCCTAGGCCTTAGATAAGGCCAATTAAAGATCTTAAAAAACCCCAAAGTATGCCATTCCAGTGGATTTGGGTTTTTTTCTGCTGTGTTTCATTGTGCCTGTAGGCTCTGATCCTGCAACATTCCTAGAGGTAGGAGTAGTACAGGAATATGCCTGAGACCACAGAGCTCAGAATTTGCAAGTTACTACCTTAGTGCAGAGGCTTTGTCACTGGAACTTGTAATTGTTAGTGGTGTCTTTGTTTTGCACAGAACCAGTGGAGAATTGTCTGGATAATGGAGATGGTCCCCTGCTTCCTCTAGTGAAGCACTGCACGCCTGAGTTCTATCACGCTCATCAGCACTTGGTAAGGAGTTGGCAGATAAAATCTCCTTCAGAAGAGAGAAATCTGAGGTGTTTGGATATATCAACTGATCACATGCTACTTAGAATCCTAGACTGGTTTGGGTTGGAAGGGACCTCTGGAGCTCATCTAGTCCAACCCCCCTGCAGTGGGCAGGGACATCCCCAACTAGAGCAGCTTGCCCAGAGCCCTGGCAAGCCTCACCTGGAATGCCTCCAGGGATGGGAACTCAACCACCTCCCTGGGCAACCTGGGCCAGTGTTCCACCACCCTCGTGGGGAGCAACTTCTTTCTAATATCCAGTTTAAATCTACTCCTCTCCAATTTAAAACCATTGCCCCTTGTCCTTTCACTGCAGGCCTTTGCAAACAGGCCCTCTGCAGCCTTCTTGGCAGTTCCCTTTAGGTCCTGGAAGGTCACTAGTAGTTCCCCTGAAGCCTTCTCTTCTCCAGGCTGAACAATCCCAGCTCCCTCAGCCTGTCCTCAGAGCAGAGGTGTTCCCGCCCCTGAGCATTCTCGTGGCCTCCTCTGCACCTGCTCCATCAGCTCCATGTCCTTTCTGTGTTGAGGGCTCCAGAACTGGACCCAGTATTCCAGATGAGGTGTGAGCAGAGCTGAAGCACATGCTTCACTGAGAGCAAATCAGTGTTGCCATAGTTGTGTAACTGGAAGATCTTAGCAGCCACATTTGATTTGATGTAGTTCTCATTTACAAGTGTCAAGAAATTCTGAGCACTTCTGTTACTCTACAAATCTCTGCCTCAGTGAAGAAATGTTAGCTGTATTTTATGTAGTCTTGTCCTAAGGTTTTTGGTGGGGATGATGGAAATAGATGGGAGCATGCTGGGATGAGAGTCAGAAAGGGGGGAAAAAAAGTTAGCAAGACCTAATTCACAGTTTGAGATGGATAAGGTGTGTTTCTTTTAACATGAGAAGTAAGTCAAGCTACTGTAATCTTCATAATAGTGTTGTAAGGTCATCAGTTGTGGAGACTTTTAAATACAGTTGTCTTTGGGACCCTTTGCAATAAGAACATCTCCTTGGGTCTGTTTAGGTAAGAAGAAAGCATAGAAAATTTGACCTCTACTGGTTTTGTGCTTAATCAATCAAGAAGTCCTGCTTCTCATACCAAATTGGTGTGTAGGGATTGCTGTTATAATTCCCTTGTGTAGCCTAAATGTAGCAATTTTCAATCTTCCCCTCAGGCCTATAAGCTGATCTCAGAGCCCCGAGGCTTGGCACTGATCCTCAGCAATGTCCATTTCAGCACTGAGAAGGACTTGGAGCATCGTGCAGGGGGAGATGTGGACTGTGCTGCTCTGCAGCTGCTCTTCAAGCATCTTGGCTATCAAGTGACTGTCTTCCATGATCAAACTGCACAGGTAATGAGGATGGAGCCCAGGAATTCACAACCAGTATGGATGAGTGTTTGTCGTCGTCGGGTCGTGGCTAGGCTTGGCGAATGAAGCTCCAGGGAGGGCTCCATCCATGCTCCTCCTCAGGGCCTTTTCCAAGCGCGCTGATAAAAAGAGGATAGCAGATAGCACCCTCGAGCCTGCACTAGGGATTTTTTTTTAGGTGAGACACAGCATGCACAGAGCTGGACCCACCCTTTAGTCCTAAGGTTCATCTGCCAGGGCCTAGCAAGCTTGGACGCTGGCAGCCAAGTCCTTAGGATGGAGGTTTAACCTCTTAGCTGGAAGGCCTTCCAGGGCTAAACGAGCTCCATCTGCCTGGGTTTGGAATCAGAGTTGTCCTTCTCCTAGGATGACTGCCAGAAGGCTAATGAGCTCATCCTACCCATCCAAGGATTCTAGGAACATGGGTATCACTCCCCACACTTTCCCGTGGGCAATGAGTTTAATGCTCCCTCTGCTGTGGGCACAGTTATGGCACCAGGGGCCACAGGAGACCACAAGGGATTTTCAGACTGTGCCTAATGAGTGTTTGTAACTGTTACATAAAGATACTAAGAGGTTCCCTTTAGGTGTAACTAAGCCGGAGCAGGAAGATATGATACATGCTGGAAGGTGTCCAGAGCAGGGCCACAAGGATGAGCAGAGGCTGGAGCACCTTTCCTTTGAGGACAGGCTGAGACAGTTGGCATTATTCAGCCTGGAGAAGAGAAGGCTCCAAGGAGACCTTCCTGTGGCCTTCCAGGATCTGCAGGGGCAACAAGAGGGCTGGGGAGGGACTCTTTAGGATGTCAGGAAGCAATAGGACTAGGGGAATGGATCCAAACTAGAGGAGGGCAGATTTAGGTTGCTGTTAGGCAGAAGTTGTTGCCCAGGAGGGTGCTGAGCCACTGTGCCAGGTTGCCCAGAGAGGTGGTGGCAGCCCCAGCCCTGGCAGTGTTGCAGGCCAGGCTGGCTGGGGCTGGGAGCAAGCTGCTCTAGTGCCAGGTGTCCCTGCCCAGGGCAGGCACAGCGCTTGGGGCTAGAGGAGCTTGAAGGTCCCTGCCAACCCTGACAATTCTGTGATTGGTCACTTATGAATAGGAACTAAGGCTACATGGGATGATATCTGCTCATCTGCTGGCAAATATAAAGAAGGTTGGAAGGCAGAAGACTTAAAATGGAAAGCAGGATCATAAAGGACAAGAAGTACTACTCTGGTCTGACTGCCGTTCAGGGGGCAAGAATGTGTAGACCACATCTGGTGTGTGTGTTAAAACTACAAATGGATAAAGTCTCCAGTTTACTCTAGGTAGACTTTTCCAGTGTTCTACAATCATAAAAGCTAAACTTTGCAAATTCTTGCCTAGGCTTTGCAAGCATGAAGTTTTCATGTCCTTTCACTGATAGGGATAATTGCCATTCTATTTATTAGTCTCCCAGGATCTATGCAGCTAAGGTTCAATTTTTTCAGGCTTGTCTGCTAGAGAAGTGGCCATGCTTTTTGTTTAGGAAAATTGGTGATTTCCCATGAGCAACTGAATCAAGCCACACGCTTTCCCTAGGAATGCAGTTGCTGCCTTCTGTAGCCTCATTGGTTCTTATTCTTTTTAAATCCCTATGAAACCAAGTGATGCAGAACCTGTTAAAGAGTGTCCTGTTCAAGAAGGCAGCTTTGGCAAAATTATAGCAACATTATAATAAGACTTTTGCACCTGCCGTTTTGTCATTGCCTAAAGTTTTACACTTGAGGTTGTTGTTGTGTTTTGATCACGAATGTATGAATGCCTGAAGTGCCAGAGTATAGATCTGTGAAGTTGCTCCAATATCCCAGCCAGACTCAAGTGTCAGTGGAAAACCCCTATAAAGTATTGGTTGGTTTGTGCTCAGTTATAGAACCACAGAACTGTCAGGGCTGGAAGGGACCTTCAAGCTCCTCTAGCCCCAACCCCTGTGCCTGCCATGGGCAGGGACACCTGGCACTAGAGCAGCTTGCTCCCAGCCCCAGCCAGCCTGGCCTGCAACACTGCCAGGGCTGGGGCTGCCACCACCTCTCTGGCCAACCTGGCACAGTGGCTCAGCACCCTCCTGGGCAACAACTTCTGCCTAACAGCCAACCTAAATCTGCCCTCCTCTAGTTTGGATCCATGCCCCTAGTCGTAGCACTACCTGATATCCTAAAGAGTCCCTCCCCAGCCCTCTTGTAGCCCCTGCAGATCCTGGAATGCCACAAGAAGGTCTCCTGGGAGCCTTCTCTTCTCCAGAATGAACAATCCCAGTTCTGTCAGCCTGTCCTCAGAGGAGAGGTGCTCCAGCCTCTGCTCATCCTGGTGTCCCTTCTCTGGACACCTTCCAGCCCCTCCAGCTCTTTCTTGTCCTAGCGGCTCCAGAACTGGATGAGTACTCCAGGGAATGTCTCCCCAGAGTGGAGTAGAGGAGGAGAATCACCTCTCTGCACCTGCTGATGCTGCATCCCTGTGTACCAACTGGGAGACTTGCTGCATCCCCTCTTGGCCTAAGTGATTCCTATTCCACAATATTATCCTTAGGACTGAAGGTTACCTAAAAGAACAAGAATATTTTCCTGGTATTTTTTTATGGAACACATGTCTTTTTATCCTTTAAAATTTATGTACATAGAACTTCATCACAAGAGGAGTGTTTGTGGTTTTCTCTGTACATTGACCCACTTTCCCTGTCTGAAAAGCATTAAAGGATTTTTTGTGTGTGTTTTATTTCTCTCTTGCAGGAGATGCAGAATGCATTGGAGAGATTCTCTAAGCTGCCAGATCATCAGGATGTGGATTCCTGCATTGTAGCTTTACTGTCCCATGGTGTGGAGGGTGGGGTTTATGGCAGTGATGGCAGGCTGCTAGAGGTATGTTTCTGGGTCCTGATGGGCTATTGTAGGTTATCTCTTGGAAAATAACAACAGAAAGGGGAAAAAGGCAATAGTTTCTTGGATTCTTGAAACATTTGGGGAGGAACAGGGTCAATATTCTCCATTTCCTTCATATCTGAATCATTAGGGGCAGAATTGGAACCCATGCAAAGAAATACAGAAGACTGACCACATTTAATGTCCATAATGAAATGAATGAGGATTTGTGCTTTCTAAAAGCAGAGCTTATGGGAAGAAAAGGGCAGGAGGCTGTGTGTGAGAGGTCTGTAAGTTCAAGAATGACATAGAAATAGGGCAAGCAGGGGAAGTTACTTCATTCTATGGAGGTGGTTGAGTTGCCATCCCTGGAGGCATTGCAGGTGAGGCTTGCCAGGGCTCTGGGCAAGCTGCTCTAGTTGGGGATGTCCCTGGCCACTGCAGGGAGGTTGGACTAGATGAGCTCCAGAGGTCCCTTCCAACCCAAACCAGTCTAGGATTCTATGAGGCAGGGTGCAGTAGGCAGGGTAGATGAACTCCAAACTAGCAGGAGCTGGGGAGGAGGCTGGGGAAGGGATGCATTTGTCACATGGTGACTTTGGAGACAAAGGAGAAAATAGCAAGCCTGGTGAGGTAAAACCCCAAGTGCAGGGAAGCAAGGTGAGCCTGGCTTTGGCTGGCAGCACACTGCAGTGAAGAGTATTTATGGTGTGTCTTCTCTCAGTTGCAGGAGGCTTTCCGGCTCTTTGATAATGCAAACTGCCCAAAGCTCCAGAATAAGCCCAAAATGTTCTTTATTCAGGCCTGCAGGGGAGGTGAGTGCCCAGCTACTCCAAGCCATGTGTTTGGCATGCCATTAAGGCTCCTTTTACACCCAGTCACACCCTCACATTCAACTTGCTGTCAACTCTCCTCTTTGCTTCTCTCAGGTGTAAGTGGGACCCATATTCACCTCCCTCTGCCCTGCTGCTGCCACTGCATCTGTTGCTCTGTAAGTGTCTTTTGCTCTGCCTGAGGTGTGTGCCTTGACTTGCAGACCCTGGAGCAGCTCAGTGATACAAAGCTCTCTCCTTTCCCACTCCTAGGCTGAGGTTTCCTCTTGCTGTGCCTGCAGTAGGGGGAGTGGGGCATATGGTGTGTCAAAATGCAGCACAGCATGGACTGCTACACTGGCACTCTTGCACACTAGGACTCTTGGCTGAGGTCCTGTCTTTCTCCTGAGCCTGGATGTGTTGTGTCCTTTGTGGTGTTGTCTCTTGAGCTGTCAAAGGTGGCTCAGAGTCTTTTTTCCTTTATTTTTCCTTTATCCTGTTTTCAACCTCCAAATGCAAATGACCTTTCTTAACACCTTTTTCCATTTACTATTGTAGGACTACTGTTGTACAGAATTCTTGATTCTCATAGCCTTGTTCTTTTGCTCTTTGAGTTCCTCTTTTGCTTCTTTCCTTGTAATTCTGCTACTCATTTTCCCTCCTGTTGTGGCTAAACACATCTGTAACTAACTGCCTTTTAGATCTGCTAATAACCATATTTTTTTCCCTAAAGTGTTTGTACTTTTTGAGATCATTGTAAAAACAGAGATACTTGAAAGAAAAGTTCTGCCTTAGAAAGCTAGGGGTTTTTCCCCTTCTGATAGAGAAGTTTTTCTCCCCCTCTACTCCACTCAGGGGAGACCTCACCTGGAGTACTGCATCCAGTTCTGGAGCCTCCAGGACAAGAAAGAGCTGGAGGTGCTGGAAGGTGTCCAGAGAAGGGACACCAGGATGAGCAGAGGCTGGAGCACCTCTCCTCTGAGGACAGGCTAAGACAATTGGGATTGTTCAGTCTGGAGAAGAGAAGGCTCCCAGGAGACCTTCTTGTGGCCTTCCAGGATCTGCAGGGGCTACAAGAGGGCTGGGGAGGGACTTGTTAGGATGTCAGGGAGTGCTAGGACTAGGGGAATGGATCCAAACTAGAGGAGGGCAGATTTAGGTTGCTGTTAGGCAGAAGTTGTTGCCCAGGAGGTTGCTGAGCCACTGTGCCAGGTTGCCCAGAGAGGTGGTGGCAGCCCCAGCCCTGGCAGTGTTGCAGGCCAGGCTGGCTGGGGCTGGGAGCAAGCTGCTCTAGTGCCAGGTGTCCCTGCCCATGGCAGGCACAGGGCTTGGGGCTAGAGGAGCTTGAAGCTCCCTTCCAGCCCTGACAGTTCTGTGATTCTATGAAACAGGGAGTTAGCAGCTATTTAAATCAATGGTGAAACAGCTGTCTGGGAACTTCAGTACAATGGAAACAGACTGAATCAGTCTGAGTGGCAATTATTGGTGATACAGATTAGAGATGATGTATGCATTGGAATATCCTGATAGGGTTAGTGCTTTACACTTTTAGTTACATTGGTAAGTTGACTGTAATGGTTTTTGAAGACAAATGCATAAGGAAAACATCTAATTCTGAAGCTTTAATCAAAAATAGTTTCGACTTCATATATTATGGAATGATGACAGTGTGAATAATATAACTTGACTGTAAAATCACCTGAGTCTTATCTGAAATAACATACAGTAAATTGTAAAGAAGATGTGGAACTAAAAGGATTTGAAGAAGTGTGATTAAAGAGATGAGGAAGGAACTTGAGGGAGGTAATGGTGAAATTTGGAGCTATGGAGCCTTAATTACAGGCTATATCTAGCCTGTCAGACAGTCACACTCCTCCCACTGCTGCTCTCATTTTGGAGGAAAAGAATAACGTTGCTGACTTGGGAACTAACCATTTCCTGTCCATAACTGAGCTGCCCCCAGTGCCACAGCCTGTAAGAGTCAGAAATCTAAATACATTTCTTAGGCATGACCTGGCAACAAAAGTCTAGGGCAATCACACCAGGAGGACCTCTGAAGTGGATGCTTATGTCTCCTGAGACTAGAATCTGACCCAGTCTATTAGGAATGAAGTAGAATAGGAGACCCATCTTTCAACAAAAGGGCAAAATTATATAGAAAACCTATAAAATGTGATTTATTTATTTTTTTCTACAGTGTACCTGGATTATTAAAGTTATTGCCACTAAGCAATTATTACCATGGAACCTCTGAACCACATAACTAACTGAGAATATCTACCCTTGCCATAATACATACTAATGAATCTCCTTGAACTGGAATTTGAGCTCTTTGGGGTAATCTGTCAAAGCTTAGGTTGAGCCTCCTGTTGGGCACCAAAAAGCTGTCCTAATGCTCTCCAGCTTTTAAGCTAATTTCCATGTGCTGGAGTTTTCTCTCTCATGTTTGGGGTTAGATCATTTTGTATGTTACTGTCGCATCATTTATGCTTTTGATTGAGACAAGTGGTATCATAGTCAGGATTTAGAACTAGGGGATATTTAAGTCCATATTTTCGTGCTGTCTTGGAGGTAGACCTTTGCAACTAAAATGATAGCTCTATTTTTGAGTTCTGCAGTAAGTAGGTAGTTAGCATTGCAAGCCAGACTGGCCATTTCTAGGGCAGGTAAAAATAGAGAATAGGAACTGTTAGAGCTAGGGATCAAACCCTTCCATGCAGGAATGTGGACTATCAGAAACTTCTTTGCTTTCTGGTTATCCTGTGAGCTGCATAGGAAAGGAGAGGCTTTAAAAAAGAAGCAGCAATCAGCATAAGGACTACCAGTCAGGTTAGGCTGAGCAGGATCTTTCTGCATTGGTTTATGCAGAAGAACTTTCAGACCAGTTTTACTTTAAAGTCCATGCAAAAGCTTTCTCCTTGGCAGCAGTTGTGGCATTGCTGACCTGAGCCCAGACATAGGAAGTACAGGAAAACTACATCAAGTAATTCAGGATCATTTCTTCTTGGTTTTGTTCTTGTTTTTTTCCTTCTTCACACCTCCCTTTCCTTATTTCTTACCCCCTAGATGAGACAGACCAGGGAGTGGATCAACGAGATGGGAAAGAGCGCTCGCATTCGCCAGGCTGTGAGGAGAGCGATGCAAACAAGGAAGAACAGCTGAAGCTGCGGCTGCCTACATGCTCTGATATGATCTGTGGCTATGCTTGTCTCAAAGGTACTAGGCAGAGGCCTCACCTGTTAGGCCAAAAGAAGGTTTGCTCTCTTTGTTCCACAGCAGCCTCCTCACACAAGCTTTCTCCTCAGGCACGGCAGCCATGCGCAACACCAAGCGCGGCTCCTGGTACATCGAGGCTCTCACCTCTGTGTTTGCAGAGAGCTCTCGAGACACTCACGTGGCTGACATGTTGGTGAAGGTAAGCTGCAGTTTCTTTCCTCTCCCACGCTTAGCTGGCTTCTGAAGAGTCTTCCAGTGCTTCAGATTACTAGGAGAAGAGGAGACTGAGAGGAGACCTCATGAATGTTTATAAATAGGTTAAGGGTGAGTGTCAGGAGGAGAGAGCCAGGCTCTGCTCAATGGCATCCAATGGTAGGACAAGAGGGAATGGGAGCAAGTTGGACCACAGGAGGTTTAGTATTAACATGAGGGAAAAGTTCTTTCCAGTGCAGGTGCCAGAGCACTGGCCCAGGCTGCCCAGGAGGCTGTGGAGTCTCCTTGTTCTAGAGCCATTGCAGAGCTGCCTGGACACATTGCTGTGTGAGCTGGTCTAGGTGCTCCTGCTCTGGCAGGGGGGTTGCACTAGATGATCTTTCTAGGGCCCTTCCAACCCCTAACATTCTATGATACTATGATACTATTGATGGCGCTGTGTTTGTGGCAGAATTACTATTTTTGTCCCCCCCCACGCAATTATCTATATTTATGTACAGTTCCACAGCAGTTTAATCAAAGTAAAAATGTTTTCCTTTGACTCCTTCCATTTTGCTTGTGCAGCTGCATGGTAAACTTTCAAGTAGAATTAATCTGGCTTGCCAAGAATTACTCTTCTTCTGTAGATATAGGTTTTTTTTCATGTGGATTCATTTCCTGGACAGACTCATCATGTAGCTGCACAAGCACTTGCACTTACATAAGGTAATGGTTAAGAAAATAAAGAATGAAGGAGTGAAGGCAGCAGTAATACCATGGCAACTTGAGCAGCTATGGAACTGCACCCTACTTCTTTATCCATCTTATAATTTAGAAAGAGTCAGAAAGGTTGGAAGACACCTCTAATACCATCAAGTCCAACCGTAGCTATCCCCCCATACCACTAAACCATAGCCCCAAGTCGTCGTCGTGGCTCGGCTTCATGAACAAAGCTCCAGGGAGGGCTCCACCCACGCTCCTCCTCAGCGCCTTTTCCAAGAGCGCTGATAAAAAGAGGATAGCAGATAGCACCCTTGAGCCTGCACTAGGGATTTTTTTAGGTGAGACACAGCATGTGCAGAGCTGGACCCACCCTTTAGTCCTAAGGTTCATCTGCCAGGGCCTAGCAAGCTTGGACGCTGGCAGCCAAGTCCTTAGGATGGAGGTTTAACCTCTTAGCTGGAAGGCCTTACAGGGCTAAACGAGCTCCATCTGCCTGGGTTTGGAATCAGAGTTGTCCTTCTCCTAGGATGACTGCCAGAAGGCTAATGAGCTCATCCTACCCATCCAAGGATTCTAGGAACATGGGTATCACTCCCCACCCTTTCCCGTGGGCAATGAGTTTAATGCTCCCTCTGCTGTGGGCACAGTTATGGCACCAGGGGCCACAGGAGACCACAAGGGATTTTCAGACTGTGCCTGATAGCCCCAAGTAAATGTTTCTCCAACCCCTCCAGGGATGGTGACTCCACCACCTCCCTGGGCAGCCTGGGACAACACTTAACCCTTGCAGTAAAGACATTTCTCCTTATATCTAATCTAAACCTCCTCTGGTGCAACTTGAAGCCATTTCCTCTCATCCTCTCACTTTTAACCCAGGAGAAGAGACCTATCCCCAGCTCACTGCAACCTCCTTGCAGGGAGCTATAGAGAGAGCTAAGGTCTCCCCTGAGCCTCCCCCAGACTGAAAATACAGAGGGGCCTGCTTAATAAGTTAGAAGAATGTATGAGTAGAGAAAGCAATGACCTTTTTCTTCCTTGTGCTTTACCCCTTCCAGTAACTGTGGTTTGTTCCCCTGTGCTGTGCAGGTGAACAGGCAGATCAAGCAGCGGGAAGGCTATGCCCCAGGCACAGAGTTTCACCGCTGCAAGGAGATGTCTGAGTATTGCAGCACGCTCTGTCGGGACCTTTACCTCTTCCCTGGCTACCTGCCAGCCAAATAACTCTGCCAGAGCCTTGGCAAGAGACATACTGCCAATGCTGAGCTTGCACTAGGGATCCCTGCATCTTCCTTCTTATGGGCTCTGACATCCACTGTGCAAGCAAGGAATCTTCTTTGTGTCTGGCCAGGCCAATGCTTGATGGCTTTTTCTAAGATCATCTGGCAGCTCTCTTTGTGATCTGATTCTGTTCACAGTTTAAAACTCTAATATCCTGATTTATTCCCTGGGTGTAGAAACCAATGGAAAGAGGAGCAGCACTGGAACTGGGGAGAAGTGGGAACAGCCTTTGGAAGGAGACCTAAGGGCATTTGTAAGCAAAGTGAAAACAGGTTATTCACACAATTATTTTGTTTTTAGAAGTTAAGCCTTTCTGAAAAGAAAATGATTCTTAAAATGCTACTTAGCTTGTGCTTGTATTTTAAAGTTTTTAAACACTTTCTGCCCAGTTCTTCAGACAGGACAGTTAGCTCCTGTGCACAGAAGAAAAGAGCTCTCTTGTGGAGGAGAATCCTTCCCATCTCTGCAGTGGAAGGTTATTGGTTTTAGTGAGTGGCACATTCCTACCCATTTGGTCTCTTACAAGTCTGTCTGGTTTTGCAAGCTTCTTCTGGAGCCAAGTTACCAAGACAACTACAAGACATCCCAGGTAATCAGCAAAAGAAGCAGAGATCAAGAGTTTCTCATACAGACAAACAAAGCTTCATAAACTGCCCCAGAAATACCTTTGAATCTAGAAATTCTGGATTAGTTCCCCTTAGTCCCAGGAGTGAACAACTGCATGGAATATCAATTTTGAGGACTTTGTTTGCCATAGTAGCTGTGTGCCACAACAGGAATAGCAGTTGCTCCAGCAGCTTCTCAGGAGTCTGTACATTGCACAACTGAATCCCTGGAACCCTACAGCCTTCTGCAGTAGAATCTTTTGTTTCATTAAGAAAAACCTTCAAGGCAGCTCATCACAATCTTAAGTATGGTGCTTGGTTCATTGATCACTGCAGTTTGTTTCCCATGATTACTCTGTTATGTGAGTTTTCTTTCTTCAGTCCTGATTTAAAGCTGTCTGTTAAGCTAATGTTGTTTGGAAAGTGTCATCTCAGCTGATCAGGAAGAAATGCTGGGGCATCATTCATCACTTGGGACAATGTTCTACAGTCTCTTCATGCTCTAGTTTGTCTCTTGCTTGTGTCCAGTTGCAGTGACTCCCATCTGGTGGGATGTGGGAGATGGGCATTGTTCTTTTTGGGGGAGAGCCTGAATTCCTGGTCATCCTGGCTTACCTAGGGACTGCAGTCTGTTCACTTGAGTCTCACTCTTCTCCTTTGTGTATCAGGAAGTTGGTATAGTTCCTGGCTTACTCTTTTTATGTGAATGTGGCTTTATAAACACTTTTTTTCCAGACAGAATTATGAATAGGAAGCACAAAGGGATATGGAGGGAGGCTGGAAAATTAGGCATATGCTTTTTTTTAATGTTCTGCCTAGGAAAATGAAGGCTGTGTTTCCTTCAGCTGCCAAAGGTGCAGCACTAACTTGCCTCTTGCACTTACATGATAAACAGAACCAGACTCATAGCTGCCAGTTGGTGCCTTACTCTGAAGTTGGTCACTTCAGGGGCTCTTGTACCTCCCTGAGTGCTGCCTCGTTGGGCTGGTGCAATGCTGTACAGACAGGTCTGCTGAGCAAGCAGTTGGCATTCATGGAGCAGGTTTATGGAGGGTTGCATTGTCACTGCCACTTTTGTATATTCTTTTTGTATACTTGTATTTTACTGCCTTCAGGTGTCAAAATAAAGAACTCTTGTTTGATTATTCTGTGCAGGATCTGCTGTTGGGAGCGTGGGTTATGCCTCTGGGCAGACATGGAGCTTCTCTAGAGAGT
>VWZO01022983.1:3545-13734 GCA_013396975.1 Bucco capensis
ATTCCAGGGGAGGCCTCCCCAGGGCACAGGAGAGGGGAGAAGAACCTCTCTGGCTCTGCTGGCCACGCTCCTCTTCATGCATCCTAGGATGCCATTGGCCTCTTGGCCACAAGGGCACATTGCTGCCTCATGGGCATCCTCCTAGCCACCAGCACTCCGAGAGCTTTTTCCCCAGGGCTGTTTTCCAACACATCAGTTCCCAGTCTGTACTGATCCATGGGGTTGTTCTTTCCCAGATGCAGTACTTTACACTTCCCCTTGTTAAATTTCATCAAGTTTCTCCCTGCCCATGTCTCTAGCCTGTCCAGGTCACTCTGGATGGCAGCACAGCTCCTGGTGTGCCAGCCACTGCTCCAAGCTTGGGATCATCCCCAAACTTGCTGAGGGAACACTCTACCCCTTCATCCAGATCATTGATGAATATATTGAGCAGTCCTGGCCCCAGGTTGTCCTGGGAGAGGATGGTACAGCCTGACTCAGCAACAGCAACTCCCAAGCAGCACTTGCACGTTGTTGCAATCAGTTTCACTTCAAGCTGTCACTTTTGACTTTCAAAAAAAAGCCCCAAAAGATCCCCAAAGCACAAATGGATTTTTACCCTGTTGCAGCTCACCATGCTTTACAATAAAGGATATAAAAGTTGCCATCAGATTTACCCTCATTGAAAGGATGCCACTTCTGATGTTATTATGGGCTGCTTATGGAATATTTTAGAGACAGCTGCATTAGATTCCAAGTTTGCTCTTAAGAAGTGCTACCAATCTAATTAAATCATCATTCTCTGTGCTCACACCCTGCAGATGAGCAGTAACTGCTTTCCAGAGTACACCAAGTCCTTCTGAGCTCTGTGGAGCCAAATCCATGGCTGCCTAAGCACAAGGAAAATACCTGCAGCCCCTCAAGAGCCAGGTGGAAACACCCTGGGGACAGCCAAGGGAGTCACTCAGAACAGAAACAAGTCTTTTTCTAAAGCACAACACAAAATACATCCAAACAAAATGGTAAATGCAAGCAGGATTGAAAGGGGAAGTTTGGGACCACTCTACACAGCTTTATACTGAACTAAATGCACCTACAGTGCTTGCTACATTCATAATCCAATTCCCCTGTATCTGAGAGCTGGAGATGTTCTTCAGCCTTACTCTCCACAGCCCTACACTCCTTGTTAGCTATTCCTCTGAGACAACCCATCCCAACTGACCATGTCTGGGTCATTATTGATTGCATCCAGGATGCCATCTGCAACTTCAGTAGTGGCTGGAATACTGCTGCTGAGACAGACCCAGGGAGTCTGGACAGAGTGAGATAAGCTGAGCTGAATGTGGTTGTCAGCAATTCAAGTCTTCAAAACCCACTAGAGCACTGCTCTAGTAAGGACTAGATTTAACAAGTGAATTCTAGCAGCTCTATTCCAAGCCCCAGGCAGGAGCATCCCCAGCTGCAAGCCCTGGCACAGCTCTACTGCCAGGGGCTGCTTGGATTTCCTTCAGGCAGCTCTGAGGTGCTGAGGATCAGGAGCTACAAACATAGCTTCTTGTCCCCATGGACTGGACATTACCTGTGCCAATGGCTAGTGGTTTATTGCTATCATCAGTCTCCCTCACTCTCCTGATTTTCTGCACAGGATTTCTCTCCCTCCCTTTCCCCAAAGCCTGCATTGGATTAATTAACTGCTCTTGGCTTGGATGGGCATGTGCTTCATTGGGTTAAAAACTGGATACATGGCTGAGTCCAAAGAGTTGTGATCAATGGAGTTCAATGCAGCTGGCAGCCAGTCACGAGTGGGGTGCCACAAGGCTCAGTGCTGGGGCCACTCCTGTTTAACATCTTCAGCAATGATTTGGCCCAGGGGATGGAGTGCACCCTTAGCAAGTGTGCAGATGACACCAAGCTGGGTGGCAGTGTGCATCTGCTTGAGGGCAGGGAGGCTCTGCAGAGAGATCTAGACAGGCTGGATCACTGGGCCAAGGCCAATGCCATGAAGTTCACTAAGGCCAAATGCCAGGTGCTGCCCCTTGGCCATAGCAACCCCCAGCAGTGCTCTAGGCTTGGGCAGCAGTGGCTGCAGAGGTGCCAGGCACAGAGGGACCTAGGGGTGCTGAGTGACAGCTGAACAGGAGCCAGCAGTGTGCCCAGGGGGACAAGAAGGCCAAGGGCATCCTGGCCTGGAGCAGGAACAGTGTTGGCAGCAGGAGCAGGGAGCTGATCCTGCCCCTTTGCTCAGCTTTGGGGAGGCCTCACCTCCAGTACTGCATCCAGTTTTGGGCCCCTCACTCCAAGAGGGACATGGAGGTGCTGGAGAGGGGACAGAGGCTCCCAAGCTGCTAAAGGGCTTAGAACATAAGCCTGAGGAGGAAAGACTGAGGGATCTGGGCCTGTTTAGTCTGGGAAAGAGAAGGTTGAGGGGAGACCTCCTGACTCTCTAGAACTCCCTGAAGGGAGGTTGGAGAGAGGCAGGGACTGGTCTGTTGTCCCTGGTGGAGAGTGATAGGACAAGGGGAAATGGATGGAAATTGCAGCAGGGGAGGTTCAGGCTAGACATTAGGAGGAATTTCTTTGCTGCAAGGGTTGTGAGCCATTGGAACAGGCTGCCCAGGGAGGTGCTGGAGTCCCCATCCCTGGAGGTGTTGAAGAGACAGGGAGATGTTGCATTGGGGAGCATCATTTAGCAGGTTGCTAGGGCTAGGACAAAGGCTGCACTGATGAGCTTCAAGGTCTCTTCCAGCTGGAACTCTTCTATGATTCTATGATTCTATATCCCTTTCTCCTCCTGAGATGCCAGTTGTGTTTCCTTCTTCTCTTCATGGTTTCTCACTGACCACAAGAAGAGCTGGTGGTGGGGTGCAGATCACTTTCTCCCCCACAGTCTCTGTTCTGGCCTAGAAATTGCCTTTACTGTCCTACTTAGCTGCCTCAGAGTCCTTCCCATGTACCTCTCCCTGCCTTCTGGCAGTTGAAGGAGCTTTCATAATTCTGTTTGGCAGGACACTGACTTCCCATCAGCCTTCCAGAAACTCTTAATTCATTTATACTTTTGACCTATCCAACAGTCTCTGGCAATAAGTTCTACAATTTAATAAGAAGTTAGATGAGAATGTATGACTTTCTGGTTTAGACCTGATGCCTCATCACTCCACAGGGTAGTCTTAGAGATAGTAGCCATTCTCTCCTCATTGTTTCCTAGCTAGCTGGGAGATCTCCAGATCCCTGTCCCATGTCTGATTTTTCACAAAAACCATGCTGTCCTCATCCCCTTTCTGTGGGTGGAATTCAGCTTAACAAGCTTTGATTTAGTATGAAGAGTTTGGATATCTACCTCACAGATTGACACCTACAGGTAGAAACCTAAATTGAGGTGTCTAAATCTCGAAGCTGAAGAACTCCCACCCATCTTTTTTCCTTCTATTTTATTCTTTGTGAGGACAGGATGAGCAGAACTGCACACATTAATCAATATGTGGGTTTGCCAAACATTTATACAGTGATATAATCACATAATTGTGGGGTTTTTTTCTTTTTCCTTTTTATCCTCTTCCAAAAATTTCTCTCCTTCAGGCTGATTTTTTTTCCTTGCTATGGTCACTGCATCAATGTTTCTGTGGAGTTAGCTATGGAAACTCTTTATTTCTGAGAGATAATAAGAGAATACTCAAGCTGTAATTGAATAACTAGAATAGATCACTGACCATGTGTAATCCCACACAAAGCAGCTGGCATTTATCAGCACTGACTTGCACATGCCATGCCTGACACAGTCACTCACTGTCATGAGAAGCAGCACTCTGCTTACATTTGACTCTCTCAACTCATGTTGTGGTGCCCACAAACCTTGTCACTGCAATATTCACACACACACCCCTTTCCAAATCCTTCATAAGGGGATTGAAAAGCACAGGACCCAAAGCAAACAGTAGCATGGCTGTCCTGTGGAGCTCCTAGATTACAATAGCCACCTCACTTTGGTGAGCTGGCACTGAGAAGTGCTGAGCATGATCCCAAGCTTGGAGCAGTGGCTGGCACACCAGGAGCTGTGCTGCCATCCAGAGTGACCTGGACAGGCTAGAGACATGGGCAGGGAGAAACCTGATGACATTTAACAAGGGGAAGTGTAAAGTACTGCATCTGGGAAAGAACAAGCCCATGGATCAGTACAGACTGGGAACTGATCTGTTGGGAAACAGCCCTGGGGAAAAAGCTCTAGGAGTGCTGGTGGCTAGGAGGATGCCCATGAGGCAGCAATGTGCCCTTGTGGCCAAGAGGCCAATGGCATCCTAGGATGCATGAAGAGGAGCGTGGCCAGCAGAGCCAGAGAGGTTCTTCTCCCCTCTCCTGTGCCCTGGGGAGGCCTCCCCTGGAATGCTGTGTCCAGTTGTAGGCCCCTCAGCTNGGAAAAAAATGACCTTTCCTCCCTCTTTTGGTGCCATTCTGTCTCCCTCTTATTTACTTACAAAAGGACATCTTATTATCCTAGCTTAACTACTTACAGAGTCTTTGCAGAAAGACTTATTGACACTTGTTTGGAAGTTTGTACACCCTTTATCCACCAGATCAGCCTCACCTACAAGCTTGCTGACATCTTCAAAGGGTTCCAAGAGATTTATGAGACATGGTCTCCTTCTGCAAGAACTGTAATGACTTCTTCCACATAAATCACCTTTATGAAATTGTCTACTGATTCTTTTCTTTATTATTGTAGTTTTTACCTACTTATTCAGTTGGGAAGTGAGATTTACTGATCTGTGGCTTTCCACATTTGTCCTGGAGTCCTTTCCCTCAAGGCTGAAGACACTTTCCATCCTTCTTGCACTGTGGTCAACTTAAATGACACTTTTCATGCTACATTTAGCTTTCTCTTAATCTAGTGTTTGAGGTCTTTCAGAACTCTTGATTGAGTATCATCTTATCTCAGTGCTTTCTTACTCTTCATTCTATTGATTTGTTCCAAAATGTCCTCTGCTGCAACTTCATTTAGGGACAATTCCTCATACCCTGCCCTGCTCCACCACTAATGTACCCCTTCCCAGCTTTCCTCTACCATTTGTTCCCCATTATTACACTTTCCTGCCCTTCTGCCAAGTTTTTGAGGCATTTATTAAGTCAATAACCTCCTTTAACACTAGACTCTCTATGCTCACCTCTTTCAGTTCACCTCTTTGAGGCCTCAGAGTTGCAGCATTATTCTAGCTCTATTTCTACATTTTTTTATTGATCTAGTTGCCCATTTTTCATGAGGCCTACTTAGCTGGGACTTTAATTGCTGAGACCATTCTTTGCTATTTCCTTCCTCAATGCTATTGATTTCAGTTCCATTTTCCTAAATTACAAGAATTTTGGTCATTTCTCTTGGAGAGGAGTTGTGCTCTTGAACCATGGTGCTGTTGCTGATTTGGGGAGCTGCCACAAGTGTCACCTAGAAAAATACCTCCCTGCTTTTGCATGTTCAAACCTCCTGTCACACTGATGGATGCAGCTTCTCTCTCTTGTGAAAACAACCTCACCAAGGACTGACAATCTGCTTGGCTGCTACTGTGACAACTTGGAACACTGTGATTCCACTTCCAAAGTGTCTTTCCTCCTCACCCCCACATCACTCACAACAGCAGCTCCCTCTGGCACTCAGGGTGTCCAGCAAAGACCTCAGCAGCACTAAGCCTTCCTCCCATGTTTTGTTAATCCATCCCATTAGCACCTCCCAGGATGAGACTTCTGTGATTGCTCACTCAGGTTTAATTCCTCATTCTCTCCAATTCCCATCTCTTTTCCTGGCACACTGCAGGCAGTCAGTTAGACCTTTTTATATAGTTTGCTGTTTCTTTCCTTCTTCATAAATGTGGCAGACAGCACTTGTTTCTTTTTCTTTCTTTCATAGTGTTAATCTCTGGATCACTTTCTCTGGTTTCTCAAGATTATTAGAATCATAGAATCATTAGAATCCTAGAATCCTAGACTGGTTAGGGTTGGAAGAGAGCTCTGGAGCTCATCTAGTCCAACCCCCCTGCACTGGGCAGGGACATCCCCAACTAGAGCAGCTTGCCCAGAGCCCTGGCAAGCCTCACCTGCAATGCCTCCAGGGATGGGAACTCAACCACCTCCCTGGGCAACCTGGGCCAGTGTTTCACCACTCTCATGGGGAGGAACTTCTAATATCCAGTTTAAATCTACTCCTCTCCAATTTAAAACCATTGCCCCTTGTCCTTTCCCTCCAGGCCTTTGCAAACAGGCCCTCTGCAGCCTTCTTGGAAGTTCCCTTTAGGTCCTGGAAAGTCACAAGTAAGTCTTAGTACTAGAAGTCTTATCCTGACCTTCAAAGTGCATCTTCATTAATCCACCACTTTCCTGAGTGAGTTCTTTGTTACAGCATATAAATCATTAACTTAAATACTGAGTAGAACTGGGCCCAGGACACACAGAGCAGCAAGACTCCAGCCAACAGCACCTCCCAGTCTGCCAATGCACCATTGCCACCCACACACCTTCCAAATGATGAACCTCAAGCTAGGAACTGCCCAGGAGCTGCCAGGACCTTGAATTTGGCTGTGGTGTCCCTCCCTCCTTCCTTAGCTCCAAGCTAGAGGGCAGAGGAAGGCAGGCTGCCTGCTGGCTGGACTCTTCTGAGTGCACTGCAGGCCATCCTTGCTGGGAGCCCACTTAGTGCCTCTGTTCATGGCAGGATGTGAAACTGCCTGCACATAAAGCAATTAATCTCAGTGCCCCAGGAAGCTCTGGCTTTCCTCTGCTTGTACAATACAGTTAGGCATTAGGGGAAGGGCTGCAACATATGGTCTCTCCCTTATACAGAAACAAGGTAAGTGTCTCACCCAGCCAGAAATGCTGGGCACACTGATATACACCATATTTCTTTAGTCTGCTTCTGAGAGAATCATGTGGAACAGGTTCAAAAGCTTTCCTAAAGCAAAATATGTCCCATCTGCTGCCTCCTCTTCATCTACTAGACATTATTTTCTCCAAGAAGGAAATTTGAGTAAGATAGCATGATTTATTCTTGGGAAATCTAGGTTTTCTTTGCTTTTTATCTACTATTTGCTTTACATTGATCATGCCCTATTTTTTCAGACTTATTTCAAGGGGAAAGTGGTCTCTAATTCCCTGGTTTCACACAGGTAAAATGTCTTTGCCTTTGGGTGATGCTCAGTGATCTAACCTACCTCCCACGAGCTGCCAGGGTGCTCACTGCTGCTTCAGGAACTGCTTCTGCTGCTGTCCTCATTGCCCACGTGACTCTCACCTCACAGCACACACCCAGAGCACACAGGCCAGAGCTTCTCAGCTGGAGAAACAGAGAGACAATAAACACAAGGCACAAAAATAGTGTAAAAGGATGTGAGGGATTAGGGCAAGCTCAGACCACTTGCCCTCCTTCTGCCTTCAAGGAGGCTCAGCCTCCTCTCACCCAGGACAGAAGGACCTGGACAAGCTGGAGAGCTGGGCCCAGGGGAACCTCAGCAGCTTCAACAAGACCAAGTGCAGGATCCTGCCCCTGGGTCAGAACAATCCCCACTATCAATCCAGGCTGGGGGATGAGATGATGGAGAGCAGCCCTGCAGAAAAGGCCTTGGGGTGCTGGTGGCTGAGAAGCTGCCCATGAGCAAACAGTGCACGCTGGCAGCCCAGAAGCACAATGGCATCCTGGGCTGCAGCAAGAGAAGCGTGGCCAGCAGAGCCAGAGAGGTGATTCTGCCACTGCACTCTGCTCTGCTCACACCTCCTCTGCAATACTGGGTCCAGTTCTGGAGCCCTCAACACACAAAGGCCATGGAGCTGCTGGAGCAGGTGCAGAGGAGGCCACGAGAATGCTCAGGGGCTGGAACACCTCTGCTCTGAGGACAGGCTGAGGGAGCTGGGATTGTTCAGCCTGGACAAGAGAAGGCTTCAGGGGACCTACTAGTGACCTTCCAGGACCTAAAGGGAACTAACAAGCAGGCTGCAGAGGGCCTGTTTGCAAAGGCCTGGAGGGAAAGGACAAGGGGCAATGGTTTTAAATTGGAGAGGAGTAGATTTAAACTGGACATTAGAAAGAAGTTGCTCCCCAGGAGGGTGGTGGAACACTGGCCCAGGTTGCCCAGGGAGGTGGTTGAGTTGCCATCCCTGGAGGCATTGCAGGTGAGGCTTGCCAGGGCTCTGGGCAAGCTGCTCTAGTTGGGGATGTCCCTGGCCACTGCAGGGGGGTTGGACTAGATGAGCTCCAGAGGTCCCTTCCCACCCAAACCATCCTGTGATTCTGTGATTCTATGGATGGTTGAGCAGAGCACAGCACAGCAGAGTCTAGCATTAGCATAGCAGGAAGCTGCCTTCCAGCTGAGGAAAAGCAAGCTGACAACTCCAGGAAAGCTTTATCTGAAAATACATCTTCAGCTGAGAACTTTTGGTCTACTATGCTGCTGGGAATTCAACCTGTGATGGCAGAGATGTGCTGACTCCTAGGCAGAATGGGAAGAGGTCTTTCATGAGACACCTGGCTGGATGCTAGCAAGTGCTGGGGAGGAGCAGGAGGTCCCAGTGCATGTCACCAATTTAAAGGGAAATGCAAGTGAAGGATCCTGGAAGGCAAAGTCAGGCTGCTGGAGAGAAGATTTAGCCTCAGGGTGCTGTTGACAGTTTGTCTGAAAGCCTTCCAGTTATGCACACAACTCCAATTAGGCAGAGAGGAAGCTGAAGCTATCCGGAGGTGATGGGCTCCAGCACAAGTCAAAAGTGAAATCAGACTCTTCACAAGGAAAACATAGATGATTTGTTTAATTAAGTGGGAGCTGGGGGAAATGTGTCAGGAGCTAAGGCAAACAGCTTGCTGAGGGTTGGTAAAACAAAAATACTGTTTACCCAGCTAGTTCAGAGCAAAAGCTTAGTGCAGGGGCAGCTTACAGGTGACATTTTATCATATCAAAATGATATTGGATTAAGAAGCTGAACAAAAAGTGCTCCCCACATCAAGGGAGCTAAACAAAGGTGCCCTCCTCAAATTAAGGGAGCTAAACAAAGGTGCCACCCACATTAAGGGAGCTAAACAAAGGTGTCTCCCAAATTTAGGGAGCCAAACAAAGGTGTTTCTGAAACCCCTCCAGGGATGGTGACTCCAGCACCTCCCTGGGCAGCCTGGGCCAAGACTTAATAACCGCTTCAGGGAAGAAATTCCTCTTGACATCCAATCTAAACCAAACAAAGGTGCCATCCCCAAATTAAGGGAGCTAAAAATGGTACCACCCAGATTAAGGGAGCTAAACAAATTGCCCCCCAAATTTAGGGAGCCAAATTAAGGGAGCTAAGAAAGGGGGTCCCCAAATTCAGCACTGTAAATGTACGTATATAAACCTCATTTTTTTTAATTAGACAAAAAAAGCTAGATGAAGTAAAACACAGGTAACAAAATCAGAGCTTGACACGGCAGAAAACAGCAAATGCCAGTGACAAAACCAAGGGTATAGCATAGCATGTGGCTATAAAGTACAAAAAAAAAGAGTGTAAGTCATAAAAGTGAAAGGTTTTATTTTTTCATATCAAAGAAAATGTTTTAAGGAATGTAGTCAGCCTAAAATTCTTCCTGGAAAAGACTCTAGACTGCAAGTGCCTGGCAGTAAAAATGTAAATATATGAGCAGAGCTCTCCCATCAGTCAGCAGAGAAAGAAGAGGGAGTGCTTAATGTTAAGAGGTGAAACACTGAACATGGGGACCTCTATTATTCATAAATAAATCAATAGAAGGGCAGAAAGGGGGGAAAAAAAGGTTAGAGAACCAATTTCTGGGACTGCAGGCTGACTGCTGCTCAGAAGTGCTAGCTCCTGAGCAGGCAGCAAGAGAGGATGCTCTCTGCTTGATATTGCAGCAGGCAGTTCAACAAGAGGCACTCAATGAACCAGCTGAGAATATGAGCTGCTCTGACACAACACAAAGCTCTGGCTCAGGGTGCAGTGCTTAGGCCTTTACAGGTCTAAAACAGGCCAGGAGCTCACCACAAATGCTCAGGGTGGTGGCTAGGCTTCGTGAACGAAGCTCCAGGGAGGGCTCCATCCATGCTCCTCCTCAGCGCCTTTTCCAAGCGCTGATAAAAAGAGGATAGCAGATAGCACCCTCGAGCCTGCACTAGGGATTTTTTTAGGTGAGATACAGCATGTGCAGAGCTGGACCCACCCTTTAGTCCTAAGCTTCATCTGCCAGGGCCTAGCAAGCTTGGAC
>VWZO01022983.1:24879-49288 GCA_013396975.1 Bucco capensis
TCCAAGCTTGCTAGGCCCTGGCAGATGAACCTTAGGACTAAAGGGTGGGTGCAGCTCTGCACATGCTGTGTCTCACCTAAAAAAATCCCTTGCTCAGGCTCGAGGATGCTATCTGCTATCCTCTTTTTATCAGTGCACTTGGAAAAGGCGCTGAGGAGGAGCGTGGGTGGAGCCCTCCCTGGGGCTTCATTCGCCAAGCCTAGCCACGACGACCCACTGCAAGGAGCAGTCTGTAAGCAGAGAGACCCAAAAAGAATCAGCTCCCAAGCCAGCCTCTGCCAGCTCCACTCCTAGTCTTGTTTTGGTCAGACCTTATTCAAGATTTTGTTATATGCAAATTACAGAATCCCAGAATCATTCAGCTTGGAAGAGACCTCTAAGTTCATCAAGTCCAACCATACCTATCACTCCCATGCCACTGAACCATGGCCCTAAGGAGAGCATCTATACATTTCTTAAACCCCTCTAGGCTCATCCAGTCCAACCATCCCTATCACTCCCATACCACTAACCCATGGCCCTAAGGAGAGCAGCTAAATGTTTCTTCAACCCCTCCAGGGATGGTGACTCCAGCACCTCCCTGGGCAGCTTGAGCCAAGACTTAACAACCCTTTCAGTGAAGAAATACCTCCTGACATCCAATCTAAACGTCCCCTGCTGCCATTTGAGGCCTTGTCCTCTCACTGTTAATCCAGGAGAAGAGACCTACCCCCATCTCACTGCAACCTCCTTGCAGGGAGTTGTTGAGAGTCATGAAGTAGTCCAAGCTCTGGATTCTCTAGATTATCACAGTGAAGAAGGACTTGCATCCACACACTGTCCTTCCAGCCTTCTTGGTGTCCTGGTGCATTCCTGTGTTCACCAATGGGGCCTTTGTCACCATGACTCTGCTGTCACTGTGTTTCCACCAGCACAGTGTAGATGGGCTCTGCCCAAGCACACTCAAGCTAGTTAGTATCAGACTTCACTGAGGAGGTGACAAATCAGCCCAGATTGATTTTTGGGTTTGCCCCAATTACCTGTCATTTTGTCTGATGTAGGTTGGAGAGAGAAGCTCAAGCTCCAGAGCAGGAATTCCCAACCATCTCCAGCCCTGGCAATTCACTTCCTTCTCTTTTTCTCAGTTAATGAAATTAGGAAAATTAACATTAGTGAAATGTTAATGCCTGATATTTCCAGGCTTCCTAGAGGCTCTCCTAGGCCAAAATCCTTAATCCTTTTATCTGATTCATGGCTGCATGCTCTGAAATGAAGAAATGTTGCCAAATGCTGTGGTTGTGCTCAATTCCAGAGCAAGGGAACTCAAAAATGAGGAAATTTGTTAAAAGAAACTCCTCCCTTAGAGTGGCAGCCTGAAAGGTAAAATGTTTTCAGATGGCAGGTAGACTATTTTAGGATTCTATATTGGAGGCTCAAAGCAAATGCATATAACCTGTCAAAAAGACTTGAGAGAGAAACAAAAAGCTAGCATCAGAAAATGGCAGGAGCAGGGAGCCTCGTGGAAGTTAAAAGGTATCCTGCAAAAAGCTGAGGTTGTGTCTCAAAAAGGAAAACTAAAAAGAACATAAATTCTGGCAGACTAACTGTAAAAGCACAATAACATAGACTGAAGAAAGAGTTTAGGAGCAGTTTGCTAAAGAAATGGGGGGGAAAAAAAGTGTAATAAATCCATCTTGAACACATCAAGAGCAAGAAGCTTGCAAGAGCCAGGGAGCTAAACAGGTACCAAAGCAGCACTCAGAAAAATGAATGCCATCACAAAAAATCCCCAAACTCTTGGGTTTTTTATATCTCTGTTCACATGGAGAATCTCAGAGACTAAGTCTGGGATCAGTATCTTGTTTCTAGGGAATTCACAGAGGGCTTGTCTTCATTTAAGGTTAAGAGTAGATTACAAACCCCACCAAATTAATAACAAAGTATCACTGGGTGCAGATGATATTACTGACTGTTAAATACAAATCCTCACAGCTAATACCCTGAGTGGGGAACCTTTTGCTGAAAATTGCTGCAATGCTCCAAGGACTGGAAGGTAACTACTAAGAAAGCAGATTTTAAAGATAAATCCAGTGGTGACTCCAGAAAGCACAGCTTGCTAAGCTGAATGTTCATGTTGGTCACATTGACTGAAGCTCTAGTAAAGAAGAGAATTAGTGAATGCATGAATAAAAGCAACACATGAAGGGAAATCAAGCAGTAATTTTGTTACAGGAATCTGAGCCTCCTAAATCTGCTGGAATCCTTTGAAGGAGTCAAAAGCATGTAAATAACAGAGATCCAGCTGAGAAATTTCCCCTGCATTTCCAACTCACCCCAAGCTTCCAGAAACCTCAGGCACTGAAGGTCTCATCAAAGGCTCTTAAATAAACTAAACAGCTGGAGACTACAAGGAAGGACCTCACAGAGTTTAAAAATAGTTTACTATCAGAAATAGAAGAAAAGACTATAGATTACCTTAACAGCTGGGCTTGATGATCTCAAAGGTCTCTTCCAACCAAAATGACTCTGTGATGAGCTTTCCCAGTGGAACAAGATCACCAGTGGAGTCCCATGGGGATTAAGGTCCATGGAACTCAATGCATTTAGAAGTGATCTGGAAAGCAGGTGGAAGAGTGAAGAACATTTCTGATATTTTCCTAATTAATTTAGTTGTTATTTACTACAAAAACCATAAAAACCTCATGGTACTGAGCAGCCTCATGATAAAGTGGAAGCTAAATTTCAGGTCTGACAACTCTAATCTGGCTCCCCAGGAAAAGCAACACCAGCTTTACACACAGAGAGCTGAGCTCTGAACTAGTTTGCACAATTTTGGCAATGAATCTTGATGTAGTAACAGCTAGTTCTATGAATATATCACCTCCTGGCTCAATAGCAGTCAGCAAAAGAAAATCAAAAAGTTCAGAACTCTTAGGAAGGAGAAGTATGACTTTGCCACTGTCTGAATTCATGGTGCATCTGCTCCTCGAATAGCAAGTGTAGTTCTGGTACCCTCATCTCAAAAGAAAAAAGAAAAGAAACTGTGACAGGAATGAGAAAAGATTCATGGCAGAATGACAAACATGGTCAGTTCAAAACTGTTTCCAGGTAAAAAAACCAGTGTCAGCATGCACAGGTTGACTAGGAAGTGATCCCTTGCCATCTGTCTTGCCCAATCGTAGCGAGCAGGCCAGGCACAGACAGGGGAGATGGACACAGTACCAGAGCTCTGTCGGCTGCTTTTGTTCAGCTGCTGAAGCCTTCAGACTGTGTCAGAGGAGAATTTCAAGGGATGTGTGAGAATTGTGACAGCTAGCTTTCAGACAGAACGCCAGCATGTTTTCAGGGAAAAAAAACAACGATCCAGAATGGGGGGAAAAAGGAAGAACAGAGGATTGCTGTACTCGCAGTCCTGCTTGTTTTATAGAATCATAGATTCATAGAATGGCCAGGTTGGAAGGGACCTTAAAGATCAGCTAGTTCCAACCCCCCCTGCCATGGGCAGGCATGCCAATCACTAGACCAGGTTGCCCAGGGCCACATCNAGTTCCCCAAGTTTTCATTAGTTCCAAATCATAATTCAGCAGAGGTCTCCACTGCCTTTCCATCTGCCCTCTCCAAGCTGCAACTTCAAATCAAGAACAAGCCACTGAGGCAGCATTGACTAACACCTGACTATGGCAACCCAGTTATGTTGCTTGCCAGCCTCTGTGGTGATGCATTTTAGGAGAGCTCCTCTCCCTGCTTTCCATTTCTCTCCTTTTCACACTCCTCTGAGCATCATGGGCTTGGCTTGTTAACTCAGCTCCTTCAAAGACAGCATTACTTCTCATTCAGTCCTGCAGTGCCTACTACCAGTTGGTCCCATACCTGATACCAGCCTTCAACTACTGGGGAGCTATTAATAATGGACAAGCAATCATTTTAATTGCAAGCGGGTGTCTGGAATTTAGGAGCTGTAGGAAGAGTTCCTTCTCTCTAAAATATTATTGCCCCATTGTGCATTTTGGAGTTTAGCTCTCATTAAAAGTAATAGAGGGAAATAGTCTGTAGCAAAGTGAATGTGTTTGTTTTCACAGTTCACCTCCTGCTCCTCTCCACTAAAACACACTCTCACTCAGTGACAAGACCACAGCTGTTGCCATCTTTTACTTACCTGCTGAGTGCAATATTTAGCTTGAGGGACACTGAAGTTTTCTGTTTGTTAGTTATCAGGTCAATAACTCTCACCTTATCACTTCAGTTTCCATCCTGTTGATAAAACCTGTCAGCCTTCCTTGAGTGGTTCCTGGCCCTCAGAAGAAATCACATTAAATTGGCACAACCAAGTAAATCTGGAAGGAATGTACTCCTGACTTACCAAAGGGAAAGGAGGGGGGGGAAGGGCTTCAATTTCTCTTCCTCCTTGCACAACTCCAATGTCCAAGTGCTTCGAGCTGTGTTGAAATCCTCCCTATGGATTCAGCAGTTCAAGTCAGCTCAGGTCTTTGAGTATGGCCCAGAGGAGATGTCTGGGGAGCTGAAATTGATATGTTTAAGTGCAAGAGACAATAATCATTTCTTCAAGTCAAAGCTAAAAATACCCAGAAGAAAGTGGAATTCATAATGGAGATTTTAAAGATCTGTGACATACCAGAGCCTGCACAAGGGTTTTAATGAGAGAGAAGCCAATTTAATTGGTCAGTGAGAGCAGATGCTTTGCTGGGTGAGTGGGTTACAACGGCTCACATTCCCCTTTAATGCCAGGAGCATCACTGCTGTGCTTAACATGGCTGCGACAAGCCCATGTCAGAGGAGCAGCCTTGTCAGCAACGGAAGAACCTTGATAATCAACGTCTCCGGCTTGTCAGATCACAGAGCCACAGCCACAAGGAGAAAGCACTGCAAAGAGGAGGCAAAAGCTGACAAAGGAACCCTTCCTAAAGGTAATTGCATGACTGACCCTCTCCCATTGTCCCTTGGTTCATTATTATGCCAGGCATAGAGCTGAAGCAGCCCCGTTAAGTTTTAAGTCTGTTAAAAGCTGCATTAACAGGGAGCTGCTGAGCACCAGGAGGAAAAGCTGCAGCCTCCTCCCCCTTCTGAAAACCAGTCTGGAGTGTGTGTGTCACCCTTCTTAGGGAACCCAGAAATAACTTCCATGGACCCATTCAATTAGAGGCAATCACCACCCAGCACTCCTGCTACTTGTGGCATGGCTCATCAATCAGGTTTTCTGTCACCATGTCTCTTCTCATAGAGTCACCAGAATGCTCTGAGCTCCCTCTGAATTCATGTGACATTTACTGGCAGGGGCTGTCAACACCACCAGATTCTCCCAGGGCCTCTGAGTTCATCAGAAAGCCACAAGATATAGCCCCAAAATGTGCTCCCAGTTCCAGCTCTGGATTACAATGACTGACTGAGGAGCTTTGCAGCAGCACAAGCTACAGCTTATGCCCAAATACCACCTCCCTCTTCTTCCTGTTAGAAAAAATACAACCTCATTAAGAGAGGGTTTAGGTCTATAATTAATTAAGCCTTCCTCAAAACTGCCCTGTATAAACTTACTAAGAGAAAGATGAGATTGTTTACTTTGAAACTTAGCCTTCCCATCTTCTGCATTGATCCTGCATTCAATGTCTGCTTAATGATACAGTGACCTAGTGGCAAAAAAAAGGATAAAAGTTAATAAATTGCAGCTGGCAGTATTGGCAGAGTGGGTGTGTGCACATTTGGGGTTGTATGAACATATTATAAGCAACCTAATAAAGGAAAACAAACATTTTGTTTGGCTGTGAGCTGTGAAAGTAGATCATCTGTAATTACAACATTTCAAGTACACTTGGTCTAAGTCCTGTGGTGGGTGTTTGTAGCCATAAGTTTCTGGCTTTAGGGAAAAAAAAACCCTGTTGTGTGTCAAAGCTTACATCTTCCACTAAGTTACTCTGCTCTAGATGCAGAAAAAGAAAGACATAGATGAAAACTTGAGTTACCAGAAGACCACTATGAGATAAGAGAATAAAGTTCCAGTGGCAAATGTGCCTAAAGGAAATAAGAACTTGGAGGTTATGTTGGTTTTGCCTGGACATCAAGGGGAAACTGGCATTAGTGAGTGTTTAAAGCAGTGAATAAGAGGGCTTTCAAGTAAAAAATGGTTTCTAGAAGATCTCAGAATATGTATAACCTCCTAGAACTTTGATGTTTGGGTTTAACTTGCTCTCTACAACCGGTCTGGTTTCCTCTCTCCACCAAAATAAATGTATTTCTTATGGAGCACAGTATTTATTTCCCTAAGGAGCAAAGTGTTTATTTTCCTAAAATTATTGTGTGATAGCACACACAGTTTCCTCAGCCTCTCCTCTTCCACTCTGTGTGCTGGCCCACTGATCATCACCACCTGAGACCAGCAATCCAGGCAATTTGCCATCCAATTTACAGTCCATTTACCCAAGCCATACCTCACCAGTTTGCTGAGATACTATGGGAGCCCATCTCAAAGCCTTTGCTAATGTGCAGGTGAACAACCTCCACTGCTCTCCCCTTGTTCTCTGAGCCAGTCTCACGACAGGTTAGTAAGGCATGATTGCC
The DNA here is from genome assembly GCA_013396975.1 of Bucco capensis. NCBI lineage: Eukaryota > Metazoa > Chordata > Aves > Piciformes > Bucconidae > Bucco > Bucco capensis. The sequence goes on from VWZO01022983.1 coordinate 31,429, forward strand.
CTTGTCAAATCCATGCTGTTCCCAATCACCTTCTTGTCCTTCACATGCTTAAAATACAGTGTCTAGGAGAAGGTGTGCCATCACCTCCCTGAGACCCATGCTAAGCAGGGTGTTATAGAGTTGCCCAATCATTCTTTTTACCCTCTTTGAAGAAGTGTGTGATGTTTGCCTGTTGGCCCTTTTTCATAGAATCATTTTAGTTGGAAAAGACCTTTAAGATCATCCAGTTCAACCATTAACCAGCACTGCCAAAACCATGTCCCTCAGCACCACAGTCCTCAGAACCCTCTCCTGATTACTGTGACCTTTCAGAGTGGCCCTGCAAGGACATCAGTCACTTCCCTCAGCACCCCTGGGTGCACAGATCCCACCAGCAGCAGCAGTCAGAAGAGCTGGAGCAAGACACTGCACCTGCAGCAATTCCTCATGGCTTGTCACCTTTTCCTGCTCCATGCTGCAAGCTGCAAGGACATGAACTAGCTGAGCTGGAAAGACAGCAGAAGGAGCCCTTGCACTGTCCTCCTGCCCCCAGAGCAGGAGCAATTTCTCTCCTTCAGCCACATTCCTCACAGCAGCTTGTGCTTCTGCTCTTTGCTACCTCCATTTTGGTTTGCTCTGGACAATCTCCTCCCTTGTCTCTCTAAATCCTCCTCTTGTCCCATCTTCATTTGGCTGTTTTCCTTCTCCAGAGTTAAAGGCACAGCCACTGCACAAGGGACATCATCCAACTCCTGTGGCATCCTCACAATATGAATCCAACCAGATTAGCTCTGCCATTGACTTGCCAGTTGCAGAAAAGGCAGAGAGTGTCACACCCCAGAATGCTGGGGACTTGAAAGGGAAAGCAGAGTAACAGCATTAAAACCAGTGATTAGCTGAGAGGATCTTGGATGAACAAGTAGCAACAAATTTAAGTTTTTGGAGCATTAATTACTGATATCAACTTGATGAGTGAGAAAATTAACAGGAGATTATAGAGTGGAGATGCTGATATTTCTATTTTGCATCTAATTTTCATCTCCAAACAAACTGTAGTAGCTTAGGAAATACCAGTCTACTAGCACGAGACAATTACAAACACATTTACTAAAACAAGCAACTAAATGACTTTGTAATTATGGTATTAAGCCAAATCTGGGGTGAAAAGGATAAAAGATTTGTGTCCCATATGACACTACCAAAAAAAAAATAAAAGCTATGGAAAAACCAGAAGAAATTTAGCAGTTTAAAGCAAACAGTTAGGCTGATGAAAGAGAGTGATTACATATCTCCTGGAAAGCAACTCTTGGAGCTAAACTTGCAGCCAGCCAAGCATAAAATACTGAGAATACTGAACAAGAACTAGGAGTCCATAACAGGAATTACCAGTAAAGAGAACACATATTCTAGAAAGAGAGAAAACTGCCAGAATGACCAAGAATTTCTGTGCCTGTAGAATGAAGAAATAAAGAAGAAAGTACATTGTTCAGCTGGAATGAACACAGGGGCAGCAATATTCCCACTTCTGAAGGAAGCTAGCAGGGGAAGGGGATACAGAGCCCCATATTTCTCTGGCACTGGCATGCTCTCAGTTGGGAACTCTGCCATCTCCTGTCACAGCACCATCCAAACAAACACAGACACACAACAGAGAGGAGCTGAGGAGGCTCCTAGGAGCACCATCAATCCCAAAATCTGCCAGCCAGAGGTGAAGACAGGTTCTGACACAACCCAAACTGCAACCACATCTTAATACTTTTTTTTTTAACACATTTCCATTCACAAACGTTTCACATTTCTAGCCATTGACAAACTAGAACTAATCACATCACTGATGACAGGGAGATTAACCAACTGAGGTGCTGACCACACCCGAGATTTGTTTTGGGCTAGCAAAAAAGTACCTTACAGAATGCAATTTCTCATTGCCTAAGTTGTAGCACACCCAAATCTCCACCTGCCGTGCTGTTGCAGGCTGTTTGGGGTCAGGAAAAGGCACTGTTTATTAGGTAACCACAGACTCAGGTATAATTCAGCATTCCCCACTAGTTATTTGGTCCCTACATTTAATATCTTCATCAATGACCAGGCAGTCTGAAAATCCCTTGTGGTCTCCTGTGGCCCCTGGTGCCATAACTGTGCCCACAGCAGAGGGAGCATTAAACTCATTGCCCATGGGAAAGGGTGGGGAGTGATACCCATGTTCCTAGAATCCTTGGATGGGTAGGATGAGCTCATTAGCCTTCTGGCAGTCATCCTAGGAGAAGGACAACTCTGATTCCAAACCCGGGCAGATGGAGCTCCTTTAGCCCTGTAAGGCCTTCCAGCTAAGAGGTTAAACCTCCATCCTAAGGACTTGGCTGCCAGCATCCAAGCTTGCTAGGCCCTGGCAGATGAACCTTAGGACTGAAGGGTGGGTCCAGCTCTGCGCATGCTGTGTCTCACCTAAAAAAAATCCATAGCACAGGCTCGAGGGTGCTATCTGCTATCCTCTTTTTATCAGCACACTTGGAAAAGGCGCTGAGGAGGAGCATGGATGGAGCCCTCCCTGGAGCTTCATTCGCAAAGCCTAGCCATACAATGAAATAACAGTGGGATCAAGTGCAGCCTCAGCAAGTTTGCAGATGACACAAAGCTGAATGGTGCAGTTGATGCACCTGAGGGACAGAATCCATCCAGAGGCACCTGGACAGGCTTGAGAGGTAGGGCCATGTGAACATCATGAGGTTCAACAAGGCCAAGTGCAAGGTCCTGCAGCTGGGTTGGGGCAATCCCCAATATCAATACAGGCTGGAGGATGAAGGGATGGAGAGCAGCTCTGGGGAAAAGGACTTGGGGATACTGGCAGGGGAAAAGCTGGATGTTCCCTGGCAAGGTGAGCTCCCAGCCCAGAAGCCAACTGTGTCCTGGGCTCATCCCCAGCAGTGTGGGCAGCAGGGCAGGGAGGGGATTGTGCCTCTGCTCTGCTCTGGGCAGAGCTCAGCTGCAGTGCTGGGGCAGCTCTGGAGTGCTCAGCACAGCTCTTGAAAGGTCCCTTCTAACCCAAACCACTCTTCACCTCCAGAGCTCATCCCTGGGCTCAGGGAACCCCCACTAAAGCCCAGAGCTGCAGCCCAACCTGACTGTGCTTCCCAAGGGAGATTTATCCCACGGAGCCACGGGGGATCTCCAGGGACCGTCTGCTGGACACCTACACTTACAAGGGGCCTTCAGCGAGCCCCGTAGCACCCGCTGGGCCTATAAGGGATCCTGACCCACAAGCAGCACCTCGGAGCCTATACGGGCCCCTCCAGCCCTGTTCCTCCCGCCCACAGCGCGGCCAGCCCCGGGGCGCCTTTCCCACGCTCCGCCGGGCGCCGCTCTAGCTCCTCTCTATGGTATGGCGCCGCTCCCTCCTTACCGCCCAGTGCGCTCAGGCTGCCTCAAGCCTCTCTTCGGCGCTTCTCCCGTGCGGGCTCCGCTCTCTCCACAGCCCAGTGAGGGAAGGGCCGCCGCAGTAGCCCCGCAGGAGGAGGCCCGCCGGGTCTAGCCGCTCCCCTCGGCCCCTCCGTCCTCTCTATGGCCCAGGCTGCCGTCGCTCGGCTGCGCGCCCTCTGTCTGGTGGCGCGGGGAGGATGTGGCGGCAGCTGCTGGGCCGCGGCCTGGGCCGCTGCTGGCCGCCCCCTGCCCGCCCTGCCTGCGCCGCCGGCCCCAATGCCGAGCGCGGCGCCAGCCCCGAGCGGTGAGTGTGGCCTGGCCCGGGGAGAACTGCGGCGCTGGCCTGCAGCGTGCGAGGTGTCCCGCAGCCATCAGGGCGCTGCGGGGATGGGGGGTGTGAGGGCCGATTTCTGGCTTCACGGTGTTTTCTGGTTGTTACAGAGGTCTCGGTTGCCAGGATGGACGGTGCCGGGATGACCAGGAGCGAGGAGGAAGGCAGCAGCCCCTGCCCAGCTTGGTGCCCCGCTATTCCGTGCTGGAGGCTGTCACATGGGTGAGGAGCAGCAGGGGCTGGGAGACATGTGGCCAGAAGACCGAGGGGATGAGAGCTGTGGGCACTGCAGAAGGCTGCTGGCAGAGGAGCCGGGGTGGGAGGGCTCCCCAAAATGGAGCTGCGGTCAAGCTGCTACATGGGAATGGGTCAGAAAAAGGGAGTGGGGCTATTTTCCTTGATTTGTGCCTTCTTTTCTTCAGGGAGCACTCGGTGCCCTCATTCTGCAGCTGGTCAGACAGATCTCGTGGCTGAGGTCACTGTCGGATGCCAGGAGAGAGCACAGGTTTCTCTGGCCACCTTCGTTGTCCTCTCAGCAGGCAGGTTAGCAGCTCTGGCTTGTGAAGGGCTTGTGGGAGGGCCTGACTGCTGGGCAGGATTGCTGCCTCCTGCTACGCTAAGTAGGACTGGAAGAGAGCTGTTGTGAGAAGCTGACAAGCAGCTTTCAAGCTGTCTGGGGAGAGCAAGGGCTAGTCTGTGTCAGGGGAACCTTGCTCATTTCTTGACGATTTGGTTGCACCCCACGTGCCCTTACCTTCATTTTCCCTCTCTGGACTCTGCTCTCTGAGCCTTCCTTCTGCTTGGCTTTGTGGCCAGAGCAGAGAAGGACACTGGGTAGATGCACAGTGTGGTGTTGTCTCCTAAAGCAGACACTGCAGGGCTAAGAGGAATTGTATTTCAGTGTAGCTGTGTTTCTGTATTTCAGTGGTGACTGAAGCCTCAGCCAGCTGTCCCAGTGTGCCACTGGGGTCTCATCTCCTGCAGAAGGCAAGCCCAGAGGTTGTACCAGAGAATTCCTCCTCGGGCATCCCCTTAGGGCAAGGAGAGAGCCAGCCCTGGGCAGAAGCAGGTATGTGCAATGTGCTGCAGGGTAGGATACCTGTGGCAGAAGGACTTCAGAGTCTGAGCTTCCCCAGGGCAAGGCTGGGAGCCAAGAGTTATATAGCCATTTCTTGACACTTGAGGAAGGAGGTTACAGTAAGAAGAGAGGACTTTAGAGAGATAAATCAGGAGTCCAGAGACAGCAGGAAAAAAGCTCCTGCAGGCAGGGAGGAGCCTGTCATTTAACTGCAGGTGCAGCTTCACTGGTACTGGTCTGCCTTAGGAACCTGATTACAACATCCAGTTTCTGTTCTTTTATTGTGGACAGATGTTTGCAGTCAGAAGGCTTCAGGCAAGTAATGCAACAGTGATCTGTGAGGCTTGTGTACAGGAGACTAAAGGATTTTTTTTCTTGCTGGAAGGTGAGGATGTATTTACAAGCACTGATGCTATAGATAAGGCAGCAAAAGGAGGTATCAAAGACATCCTTATTAAAATGAGGTTTATAAAAATAGGAAGATACACTTCAAAAGAATAGAAGTCTTACCCAAGAAAGCATGTCCTACATGTTCAATTTAAAGTCCTGTCAAGGAAGATCAGATGAGGCCTACACCAGGGCTACTCACTAGGTGTATAAACACTAATCATGGCTTCAGGAAAATTGTTAGGAGCAGGAAGGCTGCTGCAGCAGGAAGAAGGGGGAATGGCATATGATCATGGTGTAAAGAGGCACAGAAAAAAGCCAGCCCAGAGGTGCTGGCTAGGTAATATAAGGAGTTGCAGAAAAGGTCAGAGGGGTTCACCATTCTTTGCTTTCTTCAGTGCTGACTGAAGCTACTGCCCATCACTGCTTATCAAAGCCACATCCTGCCAGAGGTTACCATTCCCATCAGATGGCAAATGGAGCAGTTTGTTTCCATGTCTCCTAATTAGCTCCAGGAAAACAGCCAGGTTAATTTACCTAAACTGCCAATTAGACTGTTGAACCCATCTGCTTTTGCCTGGGGCATGTTAAGAAGCACTCAGACACACTGCCTCACTGGCACATTACTGGACATGGACCTCTGGGAGAAGTGGTGGGGAAGAAGTGGAGACAGTGATGCCTTCACTTGGCAGAGCTGAACACTGGGGAGTGAACATGTGTCTGTCTGACAAACAGTTTCCTGCTGAGAGGCAACAGGAAGAGCTTTTAGGCAAACTGATCAATTGAACAGTGACAAGTCACTAAGGCCACATGCTCTTTGTTCAGATGTGCTTCAGAAGCTAGGACATCCCTGAGCCTCTAATGATGATATGTAATCCAGTGCTGTGTGGCCAGAGGAATGAGCTCTGACAAATTGGGCCCTGGCTTTCAAAAAGGGGGAGTTGTTTGAGCCACAGAGGTGCAAAAAAAAGCTGCTAGAAGATGTGTTATGGAATAGAGATGTTGGGTACCTGCATGAGCAAAGAATCAAAGGGTTTGGAAGGATTTAGGGAACCATTTCTCAGGCTAGCTTGTTCCATTGCAGAGAGTTGTAAATAGAGTAAGAGTTCTTTGGAGAAGACAAGAGGCATGTGGAGCAAGATTAGGCAGCATTTAGCTTTCTGGAAATCGTTCAGTCAGGACTTAAAACCATGTGGAGAAAGAAAGCTGGTGTGAGGGAGGATGGAGGGAGCCACTCTTGGGCTAGCAACTCCTTCAAGTACAAGCAGTAGTTTTCCCAGTGGAGAGCCTTACTGGTAGATGCTAATAATTCCTTTGTTGAAATCTGTTCTGTTCAGCACAGGCAGCAGTGATTTGGGAAAGAAAGAAAAAAAGGTGACAAGTGAAGTGACAGAAGAAGCAAATTATTCAGGACAATCCAAACTGAAAGTCATGGCAAAAGATTGCCCAAGAACTCCAAGCAGAGTAATCCCAAGGGAGGTGAGCTGAGCGCACGCAGGGGAATGCAGCTGTAAACACACACACAGAACCAGGAGTGTCAAACTAATTACATTGCAGAGGGAACGTTTAAAGTCACTGTGGATATGGTTTTGATAAGGTTAAGTCAGTGCTCAGCAGCACTGAGGCCAATTAAATGTTAATTATTGTAAAGGAAAGCACTGAGGACAAGACAGTGTCGTGGGTTTGTGTAACTCTGTGATGCAGCCACACTTGAAGCAAAGACACTGTCTTAAAAGCAGCAGCTGAAATGACATGGAAAAGGATGACAAGGAGACAATTACATACAAAGAGAGACTGCTTCTTCAGCTTAAAAAAATGAAGTGGCAGAGGATGTGCTGGTGCTCTGTGAGACTGAAAGTGTTGAGGGGAGGTGAAGAGGGACAATATTCTTCATAAGACACATGTTAAGAGGCAGCACAGAAATGGTCAGGTAGCAAAAAGGCAAGAGACAGGACATGTTTGGCCAGAGCAGAGGTAAACTGTGGAACACATAGCTGCAGGCTAGAAGTCTAAATGCATTCCGAGAAGTGATTAGGTAAAATTACCTATTCAGATTAGAGTTAATTGGTCCAGGCAAAACCTCCTGCTCAGAAGATCACAGAGCAGCTGATGGCTGGAAAGTTCTGCCAGGAAGAGCATGACTTTATAATCCCTATTCCTTCTCCTTTCTGCCCAAGCATCTACAACTGTCAGTTGTCAGAGGTAATAGATGTCAGAAATAATTTGATTTTGCCTAGTACAGAAGTCCTCAGGTTACATTCTCACATTATGCTGTGCATCCATTTCCTGGGAATTTATTGAGAAAAGTCAGGCTGAAGAGATTCAGTAATTTTCCCTCAAGAGCCTGAAAAAAAATGCCTGTGAATCTTTCCATGGGAAGTTTTAAAGTGAAGCTTAGTGATGCCTTCCTCTCAGTGTCTTGAAAAGCTACCTAAGGTTTGGGATCTCCTTTCTGTGTGTGTGCTGAGCTGCTGAAAGAGACTGAGGCTGGCAAACTGAGACTGCAGCAAGAAGCTGGGCAGAGCAGAAGGCAGGGAAGGACAGACACCTGGCAGATGATGCAGGAGAATCTGGTAGCAAAGGCTTGCCATTAGTGAACAGACCTCCAGGGCTTGGAGAGGAGCAGGATGTACCTTCCCTTCTCCAGTTTGCTGTTGCTAGCAGTGCCAAAGGACTTTCTAGGGAAAATCCCATGTCCTCAGCCTTTCTTCCAGTGCTTCAGTTAATTTCCAGACTCTCCACATAAAGCGACAATCTGCTCCTGCTGTCAGCTGCTTCCTTACCTCAAGAGGCAAAGATCTTTGTGATGGATCCAAATGTCCTAGCTCTGCAGATAAGCCATTCCAGTTTCAACATACCACAGTAGGACAGAATCTATTACTTTCAGTGTGTTTAAAAAGAAAACTTTAGGAAATTGAGTTGCAAGTTGCTTTAAATAGCAGTCTGGATATTCCTAGCAGCCAGTCCTCAGCTGCAGGATCACATCCTATTTTTTTTTCCCTGCAATTCATGCCTCACTCCAAGGGTTTTTTTGCCAGAAGTTAAAGGCACCTAGTGAACAAGCAGGTGATTACAGGCAGGCTCAGTGTTCCAGCAGCTGAATGCTGCCCTGGGGAGTTGTATTTTACCCCTGGCAGAACTGTAAAATTCGTTATTTCAATTCTGAGATTACAGACATTTCCAAAGTGTGTTTTCATTTCAAAGCACAATGAAACCAATTGGAAACACTAACATTTTTCCATGAGGCAAAAAGCCTGGATTTTGTCCAGCTCTTGTTGTGAATTCATTCTTGTGAAGGGCTTGGATGTTTTGGGATGAGCAATCTAGGCTGTTTATGAGGAGATTATTAATTCCTCATTTGGAGCTAGCTTTGAGCAGTGTTTTACTAGGATAGGATGAGCAGTGGGGAAATAGAAAATATTTACTAGCTGCTGAATATGGGAGCATTGGGCATCCAGTACACTGAAAGCTCCATGGAAAAAAGGGTGGATAGTCAAGTTACTTTGTGTTTGAGGAGCTAGGAATAGAGTTGCAGAGAAAATTCCAGCCCTGGTATTCCCAACTTGTGAGTGCTTTGAACTTAATAGTGTAACCTGGTTCAGTGTGTGCAGTATAGCAAGGAATTTGGTCAAAACCCAGATCCTGTGAAGTTCTGCTGATGCTTAACCATGCTTTGGGAAATAAGAAACAGTTGAGGTGAACTTTTATTACCTAATGTCAGGCTGGGGGTTAATCTAAGATGATCTTCTCATTTTGCTGAACTGGGATGGGATTCTTGGCTGTCTAGGAGGTGCTTTTGTTTCTCTGTTTACTGCTGAAGGAACCAAAATGTTGTGTTGTGATGATGTGCCTGGGTTTGAGGCAGCTGCTCTGAGACAGGCAAGTCTGAAAGATCATGATATCCACAAAGAGATTGGATTTGAGGCTTGCCCAGACTCAGAGGTGAGTCTGAGGAAATTCATCCATTTAGTCCTTCAGGAAATGGGTGTTAGCATCACTTCTCTTCCAAATGACCTAGGAATGGTAACTAATCTGTGGAGATTACCTGGATTTGAGAGGAGGTTCCAGTGGCAAAGGAGCATGAGACAGCTCTGCAGGTTGATAGATTTCAGAATGAATTTCATAGAATCCTAGAATGGGCAGGTTGGAAGGGACCTTAAAGATCATCTAGTTCCAACCTCCCCACCATGTGCAGGGATGCCAATCACTAGCCCGGGTCACCCAGGGCTGCATCCAGCCTGGCCTTGAACACTTGAACACTGCCAGGGATGGAGCATCCACAACCTCTCTGGGCAACCTGTGCCAGTGCCTAACCACTCTCTGGGGAAAGAACTTCCTCATAATCTCCAATCTAAATTTCCCCTCCTTCAGCTTATAACCATTCCCCCTTGTCCTATTACAATCTGACCACCTAAAAAGTTTCTCCCCTTCTATCTTATAATCCCCCTTTAGGTACTGGAAAGCTGCTCTAAGATCCCCTCGAAGCCTTCTCTTCTCCAGGCTGAATAACCCCAACTCTCTCAGCTTGTCTTTGTAGGGGAGGTTCTCCAATCCTTTAATCATCTTTGTGGCCTCCTCTGGACTCACTCCAACAGCTCCACATCTTTTTTTTCTGCTGAGGAGCCCAGAACTGGATGCAGTACTCCAGGTGAGGCCTCACAAGCACAGAGTAGAGAGGCAGAATCACCTCCCTAGCCCTGCTGCTCATGCCTCTCCTGATGCAGCCCAGGATGTGTTTGGCTCTCTGGGCTGTGAATATACATTGCTGGCTCATCTCCAGCTTTTCATCTAGCATGACCCTCAAGTCCTTCTCTGCACTGCTGCTTACAATGAGCTCTTCACCCAGTCTGTACTCATACCTAGGATTACTCCTACCCAAATGCAGGACCTTACACTTGGACTTATTAATTTCAGGGCTGTTTTCTTTTTTATGAGGTTTGTCCAAATTACAGAGTGTTTTCTCAGTAAGCAACAAATCTGTGATTTAGGAGTAGATGTCTGTGTGAAATGTGGAGTTTCTAGAAAGCACAAATGTACTAATGTAGCTTAAACAAATAGTTTTGAGGAATTTTAATACAGGCAATTTATTTTCATGGGATTTGCTGTGGTATGTATGGCAAAAAAAAAAAATCACCCAAATTACATCATGAGGGAGATAACCTGAACAAGAGAGAGACTCTTGCAGTGACACAGAGCAGGTAATTGCATGCTCAATCTGAAAGTAAATGTAAAGCGTAACTAATAAATCTACTTTTGGTGGAATGATGAAGAGGAATCACCTTTGCCATAGCAATGTTGCTTGTTGGGTGAGTGGGGCTTGTCCAGATAAACCACATTCTAGCACAGCCAGAGGGGAATTGTTTAGCTGGGAATACAGGGCAGGACTTCAGGCACATTACAGTATCCCAGTATGTCAGGGGTTGGAAGGGCCCTAGAAAGATCATCTAGTGCAACCCCCCTGCCAGAGCAGGAGCACCTAGACCAGCTCACACAGCAATGTGTCCAGGCAGCTCTGCAATGGCTCCAGACAAGGAGACTCCACAGGCTCCTGGGCAGCCTGGGCCAGTGCTCTGGCACCTGCACTGCAAACAAGTTCCTCCTCAGGTTAATACTAAACCTCCTGTGGTCCAACTTGCTCCCATTCCCTCTTGTCCTACCATTGGATGCCATTGAGCAGAGCCTGGCTCTCTCCTCCTCACACTCACCCTTCNTCATCTGCAAACTTGCTGAGGGAACACTCTCCCCCTTCATCCAAATCGTTAATGAATATCGCCCTGCAAGAAGCAATCCTGCCTGTTGGCACACTTACCTCTGCCACTGTGCTGCCACAGGGGCTTCTGTAGCCATTGAGTGCTACCAATCAAGGACTCAGCCCTCCAAAAGCACTGATTTTTTTTTTACTCTACAGCCCCACAGCTTGAGATGAGGACAGGGAGGCACTGGGACGGCACAGCTACTTCTACACTCCCTTGCCATGAGGCAGGCTTCAGCAGCTGCTGTTAGGTGCCCAGTGGGAGTCAGCTGCTAATTGGCCTCAGTCAGCCCTCGCCTGGGCATCCTCTTTGCTGGAGGTCAGCATCCTCTTAGAGTGGCTGGCACAAATGCCTGGGTAATCCCTTCCAGCACAATTCTGCTAAGAGCAAGGTGGCTTAGCTTTTGCTGGAAGATCTTTTTGTTAGATAATTCTGATTGAAGCTGGTCAGATAGGAGCTGAACACATGGCTGTGCTATCGTATCTCTGAGGGCAGCGATCAGTGAGTGGGGCACAGCAAGGTGATAACCTAAGCCTCCAGCCAGTGCTGCCACAATAGCTTGTCTGATCATCCTCCTTGCAGGGAAAAGGGGAAGAAATTAGCCTGGAAAGAAATTATCTGGAAAAGGAGCTAGAGAGGCAAGCATCTAAGCATGAGATCTTGGTGTGGAGCCCTGGCCAATGGAGCACAGTTCTGACACATGCAAACTAGGCAGGTAGGAATCGGAACAAGCAGGCAATCTTACCCTTCCTGTGACACTGGTGAGAGGGTCCCCACCTCAATAACAATGTTGAAAATTCAGTAATAGTGGCAGAAAGTCCTAAAATTGATCAACTCTGGTAGATGAGTATATTAGTTGAAAGCCATAAGCAGCACAGTCTGTTTAGAATCACAGAGAAGAATCAAGAGAGGATGATTAGTAGTATCAGGACTTTCAAAAGGAGAATGGGCTTTTTAGTAAAGAGGAAGAAAAGCCTAGAAGAGCCTGGGAGCAGAAACTAGTTGTATTTTAATTTGGAATGAAGCCCAGAGGTTTGAAGCAGAGATTACAAGTTGCTGGAACAGACTTCTCTCCTGTTTGGTGTCTTCAGCTCAAACTGGAGCCTGTCTGGAGGAGGTTCATTAGCCAGCTGCAGGTTGCAGGACTGGATTCATGTGGCACTTGGTTGCTTTTGCTATAAAGGTTAGATTGGTCAGTGTTCCTTCTGTTCTTAATGGCCCTGACTGAGTGGGTGATGAGTCCTCTGGGAAAGAGCTATGGAATAGAGAGGAGAGGAGGAGGAAGAGGCAAAGATCCAGCATTGCTTAACCCTGCTTTTTTTTGTTCTTTTTCTAATGTAGGGGACTTCGAAATCCCTGAGAGCTCCAGGCCAGTTCTCCACAGTGCAAAGGTACACTTTCATTTCTCACACTCTCCACCTGTACCTCAGGCCCCTTTCCCTACAGGAAGCTATCTCAGTGTGACTCCAAGCACAGCCTGAGCAATCCACACACAAGCAAGAGTGGCTTCTGCCCTGCATAGCTGGAGGTCAGGAGAAAAGAGAGATGTGATATACTACCCTCTGCTTTAGCCAGAGCTTGTATGCCCATCCCTTAAGGTATCTGTGTAACAGGGGTGCTAGTAGAGAAGTGCTGAAAGAAAATGGAAAAAAAACAACAAACAAACAAAAAAAACCCTTCTCCAGTAGCACCAGTCTGTTCTTGTGTGTGTTTGCATTTTGATGCAATCTTTCAGTAGGTGATTACATGCTGTTGCTATTTTGGTTTCTAGCAGACAACCCATGACTGGAGAAGGTGGTGTCACTCCTCCTAAAGCTGCAAAATCAGGCCTGGCTCTTGTCTGGATAGAGAGAGGAAGACACTTTAGGCTTGAAGAGGATGCATCAGTTTGAGAGTCACAAGGCTGTAAATGATGTTATTGTCCTTGGTGTGATTAAACCTGCTAATTCCTTGCAATTCACACTCTCAGGTGCAGAAGATTCCCTGTTCTAAAAATCAATCAGCTGAGCAATCACTCAAGGACACTGTGAACAGAGTGGAGACAAAATCAGTATCTAACAGAGTGGGTTCCCCACTTTGCCATGGCAGTGACATCTGTTCTCCCACCAGAAAGGCATTGGCTTGATCTGCTGAGGGGCTGAGTGTCAAGCTTCCCATCCTGGGAGGTGCCACTTCTTCAGGGCCATAGCAAGAGTCTGGAGCTCATTCCTAGGACATCAGGAGGCTCTGAGGAGCTAGTCCGTATCCTGCCCTCCTGTGATCAGCTCTGATTGCTGGCTGAGCAGGAAAGCTGTTGGGTGCCAAGGGGCATTTTTGCTCCCTGAGCCCCCGTGCAGTGTGCGCTGCTGCCACTCGGTGGCACTCCATTTGTATGCAAGCTGGGAAGCTCGAGCTGCAGGCCAGGCTAATCCTCCACCCACCTCCTGGAGCTGTGCTAAAGTAAAAAATACTCTTCATTACTGAGAGAGAAAAGCCATTGTCTCTGCTGTGCAGGGTTTGGGAAGCTGACAGCGTGAGCTCAGCTCCAGTGGTGTAAAGCATATACGAATACATCAGTGCCTGCTTGACAAGAGGCAGGAGAGTGGAAGGGGGCTAACCTTCCTGTGGAAGAGATGCTGTCAGGTAGTTGCTAAATTCTGAAAGAGCTGAGGATGTCCAGGAGGCTGCACCAAGCCTCCTGGCCAGAGGGAAGGTCAGCAGTGACCACACAGAGATGGCTAAGATAGGGAGAGTTTGATGTGGACGCACGACACCAGATTACATCACCCTCTAGATAACTCTAGTACAGGAAAAAATCCGTCTCCCTGCTCAGTTTCCAAGACAGATTGTCCTGTAGGGTTTGTGTGTTTTCATTCTCTTAGCAGCTCTCTTCTTCCCCTCCTCAGGGTGAGCCAGCTCAGCCAGGCTCTTTGGAGGCAGCTGCTTTCCAGTTGCGGCACATCTTCCGGATTGACATTGCCATTGCACTGAACATCCTGGGTAAAGTGGACTTGGATTTGGTAGTTTTTCTGTCCTTAAATCACACATTTCTCTCTTTGGAGGTCTTGTGTTGAAGGCAGAGATGGCATATACCCAAGCTGAAGCCTCCTTTCAGCAATTTCAGCCATGCATTGAGAGATTTATTGCCTTTTGTCCCATTCTGCCACCTGATTTATATCAGCATATTTAAACCTAGGCTTGCTTAAAGCCTGCACTGTTGTCCTGACATCTCTAGCTGGAAATGAAGCCATCTTTGTCTTCTTTGCAACACAAGCTGTCCTATCCTTCTGTCCTTTTTCATTGTGTGAGCTCTCAGTCTTCCTGGCAAGCTGAAGAAGGAGTTGCAGAATTGCAACTCTTAAGAATTGCTGAAGATACAGTGATCTAAGGGGAAAAAAAGTCCCTGCCCTATATACACCACTAGTTGTGGCACTAAAAAAGCTGTTTCTGTGCAAACTATACAATGTGTTAGCCTGTCACCCTCCTGTTCAAGGAGACTAGAAAAATGCCTCAAGTGCTGTGTTGCCATTTTTCCTGTGGAAACTTTGGTCCTGCAAAGCCAGCTGGAAGTGGAATGAGCCAAAGAAGGCCCAGTAGCCATGGGGGAGGTTGCTGCATTCTGCCCATTTGCTTTTTGCCCTGTCTTTACCTTGTGTTCTTCTCAGGGATTGAAAGCATGAGAGCAGGCAACTCTGGGATGGCTTATACCTGCTTCAAACTGGCAGCAGAGCGAGGCTACAGCAAAGCCCAGTTCAACGTGGCTCTGTGCTACGAGCATGGCATTGGCACCAAAAAGGACTTGCAAAAGGTATCCACAGCTTGTAGGCTTGGCTATGTGTAGCACAGAGCAGGAGAAGGGTCTTTGCTGGGTCCACAGGCCCTTTTCTCCTTTTGCATGGGTGTGGCAGTCTCATTAAAAAATGCTGGAAATCATCCAAACTGCAGGTTTGCAGTGCCATTGAGCCCCTCAGAGATGTGCTCCTGAACTCTCCTTTCTCAGAGCTTCTGAGGTCTTCTCCTAGGTACCTGAGCTGTGCCACTAGCACCCAGGGGAGTACCAAGGAGAAAGCTGTCACATTACTTTATTTAAAACAGCATTGCACATTTGAGGGCTTCTTTACATCTCAAGCTGTCCAGTTTGGGTACCTTGACTAGAGCCTGCCACCTAGTGCAGGCTGGCCATAGCCAGCATCTTCTGTAGCTGGAAGGATCTGCAAAGGCAGCTTGTTTAGAGCAGTTGTGCAGATCCCTGCTGACACAGAGTAAGCTTTGGTATTGTTAGCCCAATGCCAACCCTTTCAATATGGAGAGTTTTGATTACAGAGGCAGGGGGGTTGGAGGGCTCTCCAGTGGTCACAGTCCTCTGGCTCACCTAAACAATCTCATGTTGCCAGCCAGGTGAGCTCCCAGCCCAGAAGCCAACTGTGTCCTGGGCTCATCCCCAGCAGCGTGGGCAGCAGGGCAGGGAGGGGATTGTGCCTCTGCTCTGCTCTGGGCAGAGCTCAGCTGCAGTGCTGGGGCAGCTCTGGAGTGCTCAGCACACACAGACATGGAGCTGGTGGGGTAGGTTCAGAGGAGGCCGTGGAAATGATCAGCAGAAGGGTCTGGAAGCTCTCTGCTGTGAGGACAGGTTGAGGGAGTTGGGGTTGTTGAGCCTGGAGAAGAGAAGGCTCCAGGGAGACCTTAGTGAAGCCTTGCAGTGCTTCAAGGGGACTAGAAGAACCATGGGGACAGAGTTTTTAGCAGGACCTGTTGGGACAGGCCAAGAGGTGATAGTTTGAAACTAACGAGGAGATTCAGACTAGGTATAAGGAAGAAATTGCTCACACTGAGGGTGGTGAGACCCTGTCCCAGTTTGCCCAGAGAGGTGAGAGATGTCCTATCTTGGAACTATTCCAGGTGAGGTTGTCTGGGACCCTGAGCATCCTGCTCTAGTTGCAGCTGTCTGTGCTGACTGCAGGGTTGTTGGACTAGATAACCTTGAAAGGTCCCTTCCCACCCAAAGCATTCTCTCATTCTCTGTTCCTCAGCAGAGATGTATGGGAGAGCTGCTGGAGTAAGCATGTGCAGCTTGTGATGAACCTAGCAGAGAGTTTAAGCTTCTCCTAGATGAAATGGAGTGCTGTGATGTTTGAGCACTTGTATTACCTGACTGCTAGAGCTGTGTTTCTCTTTTTGCAGGCAGCTGTTTATTACTGCCAGGCAGCCAGCAGGCAGCACCCCATGGCCCAGTATCGCTACGGTAGGTACCTCCTGGGCCTCAGCCCTGCAGACGAGGTGGGCAGCCAGCAGAAGGCACTCACCTTCCTGGAGCAAGCAGCAATGGCTGGCATTACAGAGGTTAGTGTCCACAGCATGAGACTTCATAGCAGAGAGTCCTGTCTAAAGGTTTCAAACCCCAAAAGAGCCTAGAAAATAGCATCTGTGAGACAGGAAGCAAAATTCTTCCGAGGTATTTTTATTCCTGGCAGTGTATGGGAGACAGCCCTGCCTGGACATGGGAGGTAGCTAGGTACCCACAGTGTCAGCAGTGTTGGTTCTCTGCTTTGCTGTTGGGCTTTTTCATGTGGCTTTGAGATATGAATCATAGAATCACAGAATCAGTACGGTTGGAAAAGACCTCTAAGAACCTCAAAACAGAAAGGCCATGGAGCTGCTGGAGCAGGTCCAGAGGAGGCCACGAGAATGCTCAGGGGCTGGAACACCTCTGCTATGAGNCTATGATTCTGTGAACATGGAGTCCAGCCATCACCCAACACTGCCAAGTCACCACTAAACTATGTCCCCAAACACTATAACTACACACTTTTCTGAACACTTCTAGGGATGGTGATGCCACCACCTCCCTGGGCAGCCTGTGCCAGTGCTGATCACCTTCTTGGGGAAGAAATTCTTCCTAACATCTAATCTGAACCTCCCGTGAACAAAGGCCCACCTTGCTCCAGCCTCATTTCACGTAGTTCTAGAGAGTGAGGTCTCCCTTGAGCCTGCTTTTCCCCAGGCTAAACAACCCCAGTTCCTTCAGATGCTCTAGATTAACTGTTGGCTTAGGAAACCTGGCCTGCAGTTGAAAATGTAGCTCTGTGTTTCATCTCCTCTCAATTCAAGAGTACAGGTCACTTTTGTGGAGGAACTTCCTTGAGCTGCCTGAAGGAAGAACAGATCCTCAGATTTTATCTGTGACTTTCCAGGATGATTCATCCCCATGGATCTGTGTCCCTTGCCCTCCTTTCCCACTCTTTAGGAGATGCATTTAGGCATGTTCCATCTTGTGCTGGGTATGCCAGTTGTCCTGGCAGTATCTCCTGTAGCATGCTGTTCCAGGAAGTGCATCTGCTGTATCTTAAGGACAGCTCATGGGGAGGAGCCCTTCTCTGGCTCTGACTTCCACACTGACTGCAGTTTGAAACCATATTCTGGGTCTCCTGGTGTTAGATGGGGCTGTTAACTGCCCATCTAGTGGAGTTCAAGTGTGATTTTGTCATGTTTACCATGTCAGACTGATTTTTCCTAGGGCAGCTCCCCCTTCTCTCAGCCCTAACCCTGCTCTCAGCAGGCTCTGCAGCAGGCAGGGTGCTGCAGGCACACTCACCTTGCTGCAGTAACCCCAGCATTCAAACAACATGCTCAAGAGCTGGAATAATGCAAGGGGAAGCTCTTGGCTGATTAGTATTGTGTGGGTTTTTTTGCAGGCACAGGCTTATCTTGGAGTGTTCTACCTGAGGGGGCTGCAACCTAAGGAAGAAAGAGGTCTGAAGTACCTGCTGCTGGCAGCAGAGAACGGCGTGAGTAAGCCCTTGGGCCTCAGCTTGGGATCCTTGCAGGTTACAGGGGATAGAGCCCAGAGAGTTGTGGTCGGTGGAGCAGAGTCTAACTGGAGACCTGTGACTAGTGGTGTGCCCCAGGGCTCAGTGCTGGGGCCAGGACTGTTCAATA
>VWZO01022983.1:49461-91037 GCA_013396975.1 Bucco capensis
TGAGGAGGAACTTGTTTGCAGTGCAGGTGCCAGAGCACTGGCCCAGGCTGCCCAGGAGGCTGTGGAGTCTCCTTGTCTGGAGCCATTGCAGAGCTGCCTGGACACATTGCTGTGTGAGCTGGTCTAGGTGCTCCTGCTCTGGCAGGGGGGTTGCACTAGATGATCTTTCTAGGGCCCTTCCAACCCCTAACATTCTATGATTCTGTGAAATGGGAGCAAGTGTCAGGACTTCACAGCACAATCTGAAAGGACAGAGTGGAGTCTGGGAAGCAGACCTTGGGGTGCAGACCCAACAGAACATGAATGGAGAAAGAGCTCCTTGGGGTTGGAGTAGTTGTGGCAGCAACTTCAATTCATCTTATATGTATGTAGTGCTTATATTCATCTAGCATAATTTTACAGGTTTCCCATGATGGAGCATCTACACCCTCTTCAGTCAGATTCTTTCACTGCTCCATCCTTTTGAGTACTTTGTTGTGTCTACCTGAAATCTCTTCTTCAAAACTGGCCAGTTATTTCTTGCCTCCTGTAGAGAGAGAGGATGAAAAGTCTCTCTGTTTCCTCACAGGGACCTTTCCCATATTAAAATACTTGAATCCCCATTCAGCCTTCCTCTGTTGGTTGAGTCTGTCCTCACATGTCATGTTGTCTACACCCCCAGCAATTCTCTTTCTCACTGTTGAAGTGACCCAGGCTTATTTTTGGTGAAGGGCAATGCCACAATCTTGGCCTAGTACTGTTCCAGAGCCTTTACCAGCACTTGGAGAAGGTTAGAAGTATGACATCCTCCATCTTGCAGCCAGGTTTGTGCATCCCACAGTTGTGTTTCTTTGCAGCACTGTGACATTGTTCACGCCTTTTCAGCTTACACTGCATTGTTAGAGCTATTTTTTTTTTTCTGAAGAACTTGTTCATTCTAACCTCAGTTCTCACAGCTTTTGTGTACTGGAAAATGATGAATAGCTATTCCCTCTCCTGGCTAATACTTCTGCTTCTGTCACCCTTTAGTATGTCCTCTCTGAGTCATTTCTTTCGCAGGCTGCAGAGTGCTAGTTTAGTTTGTCTCTTCATGTAGTTAAGTTGTTCCTTTCTGCTTGTTAGTCTTTTCTTTCTAATTCTCCTTTGACCATTTGAAGATGCTTGGACTAAAACTACACTCAAGATGGAGGCAGGCCAGGGATCTGACATAATGAGATCCTCTGCTTTATTCTGTCTTTCCTCCACTGATTCCTAATACTGTTTTCCCTTTTGCCTGCCATGGAGCAGTGAGTTAATGCTTTCAGGGAATTATCACAGTGGCTCTCAAAGTTCTTTCTGTGAGCACTGCTTTGCATTTGTCAACATTACATTTGCTCTGGGATTGTGTTGCCCACTCTCAGTCCTGCCAGATCTTCTGCAGTGAACTCTTCACAGGGAATTTGACTACTCTGACTGACGCTACTTCACTTGCCAACTTCACCACTTTAGCTTTCACCCCCTTTTAAGAATGCAGCCACTGTCAGCTCACTGCTGAGCCTAGACCTGACTTAGCCCCAGCAGCTCAGCCCTCATATTCATGCTGCTTCATACAGCATTTAATTCCAAATCTGCTCATGATCTCTCATAAGCTGCATCATTGACTCCTTTCCTCTAGCCTGGTGTCAGATGCCTACAATGCACAATAGAACAATGAATTATCTTGTTAAAGAGATGATTGTCACTTACTGAATGCCTCTTAAACTCTTAAAACCAGAAAATGTAGCAGCTAACTGCAGGTGCCAGAAGTGGCCCCCAGCAGTTCAATGCTGAGCATGTTTTGGTCACAGCCATGCCAGTTCTCAGAACCCAGTCACCTTTCCCATCTCTGCTTCCCAAGAGCTGCTGCCTGGGGATGTACCACAGCTCCTGGGATGTAACTCCTTGTGTTCTGCTGGGAGAAGTGCTCCATGAGCGTGTGCTTTTCCATTACCCTGGAATGTGTGAATCTGTGGTTAGTTGCTTAAAAGAATACTGGCTGTGGGTGAAGTAAGGGCAACAGCATTTAGTTACAACTAAAGGGAAAAACAGGCACAAGAAGTCACAGGGTGAATGTTTCTCTCTCAGGTTGTTGAGGGAGGAACTCTGACAAGGTTTCTTCCAAATACATCAGAGAAAGGTCTTTCCCTTTGGTTACCACATTTTTCTCCTTCCTTAGTTCATACCTGCAACTGTAGAATCAGAGCACCATGTTAAGGAGTGTTGCTGGAGAAGGGAGTGTGACCTTTCTGGTTTGCAAGCAGCTCCCAATCCTTTCTGCCATGCTAATCTGGGGCTCTCTTCTCCTCGTGGGCTTGCCTCTGCGTGGTTCCTCAGCGAAGAGACGGCTAGTGGGATGCTTCAGACTCACTTAACCCTGCCTCTTGGCACAGCTCGAGTGCCAATCCTTCAACATGTTTATCTCATCTCTCAAGAAGTTTATTGCTGTCATAAACTGAGACTTGCCACATTTTGCAGGGCACCCACTCCCTGGGTTCTTCACTTTCCTCTAGCAGCTAGAGCGCAGACAGCAACACTTGCAATATGTTCTTTTCTCGTGCCTTTATTAAAACTTGCTACTTGCTTCCTTTTTTTCTTCTTTTTTCTCTTTTTTTTTTGCCAAACCTTGTTTAGATCATGTTGCTGGCAGTCACACTCTTCAAGTTGTGTAGCTAGAAAAGATCTGTGTGCCCACTAGCCCATGTGGTCTTCTCAGTGTCTTTTGGACCATCATTGTGCTTTCTTGCTGTCTTTGAGACCCTTTTCCTCTCAAAGATAAAGTGCACAATCAACACCACCAAAACATAGCAGGGGGTTGGATTTGGCTTCACTGACCTATCTGCAGTGGGTCATCTTCTACTTTCTAGTTCATTCTCAGCAGTTACATTATATCTGAGCAGTTCAGGTGCTTTTCTTCTAGCTCTTATTTGCTTGACTTTGTTTCTGCTGCATCAGAGTTCTTCTGGAATATAGTTGGGCAGAGCTGAGCAAGATAGTAGTGTACTGTGCTTTGGAAGGCCTGAAGCTGCCAAGGGGAATCTTCCAAGCCTTGCCAGCCAGTGCCTCAGTGGCATTTGTTCTGTTTTCACAAGAGATGTAACAGGGCAGTCCACAGGGTGTGCTCAGAGTTTGGGTGTGAGCAGGATGTGGGTGCAGTCAAGGTTGCCCCAGGCCCATCAGCTCTGACCCCTGAGACAATCAGGGTGCTCTGCAGACACAGCAGTTCCTTTGTTCCTGTGAAACAGACCTGCATGTTGAAGGGAATTCAGTGAATTTAGTTGGAAGGGGATATGAAGGAGCAGACTCCTTGGGCTGTTTAACCTGGAGAAGAGCAGACTGAGAGGGGATCTGCTCAATGCTGAGCAAGAGCTAAAGGGTACAGGGGTCAAGAGGATGGGGCCAGACTCTCTGCAGTGGTGACAAGGGGCAGTGGGCACAAACTGGAACCCAGGAGGTTGCACTTGAACAGGAGGAAAAACTTCTTTGCTGTGAGGGTGCAGAGCCCTGGACCAGGCTGCCCAGAGAGCTTGTGGAGTCTCTCTCTCTCTGGAGAGATTCCAGGCACAGCCTGGAGGTGATCCTGGGCAAGCTGCTGTGGGTGAGCCTGCTGGAGCAGATGAGTGGGACTAGATGATCCCCAGAGCTCTCTTTCTACCCCTACCATGCTGAGATTCTGTGATTCTGAGTCAGAGTTCACTGATAAGAAATTCTGCTTCACTTTGTGCTCAGAGAAGGGACTCAATTCCTGCAGATAGAACCTGAGGGATAGTGGAAAAAACTTTGCAGAAGCTGACCAAAGATAGAGCAGTCAACTTTAAAGAAGGTGTTAAAGACTGCCTGTTCTCTTTTCATCTGCTGTCTTCACTTCTCCATGGTGTGAGGCTGATGCCTGTGCTTTCTCCTGTGGCTAGGATGCCCAAAGCAGGTACCATGTGGGCGTTTGCTATGAGCAGGGCCTGGGAGTGCAGCAGAGCCTGGCAGCAGCGCTGAGGCACTACCGGCAGGCAGCGGCAGCAGGGAGCAGCCGCGCACACCAGAGGCTGCGAGCCTGGCAGCACCAGCTGGAAGGTACCAGGGGAGGGCACGGGGTGCGGGGGGACTGCCAGGGGTAGTGACCCCATCCAGACAGCCTGAGGAAAGGTAGCACTGGGCTGTGGCAAGAAGTCCTTTTTACTTGAAGAGGACACTTTTCTTTCTAGGTTAGAATCATAGACTCGTCAGGGTTGGAAGGAACCTTAAAGCTCATCTAGTGCCAACCCCCCTGCCATGGGCAGGGACACCTGGCACTAGAGCAGCTTGCTCCCAGCCCCAGCCAGCCTGGCCTGCAACACTGCCATGGATGGATGGGGCTGCCAACACCTCTCTGGGCAACCTGGGACAAGATCTCCCCACCCGCATGGGGAAGAGCTTCTGCCTAACATCCAACCTAAATCTCCCCTCCTTTAGTTTGGATCCATTCTCCCTAGTCCTATTGCTGCCTCACATCCTAACAAGTCCTTCCCCAGCCCTCTTGTAGCCCCTGCAGATCCTGGAAGGCCACAAGAAGGTCTTCTGGGAGCCTTCTCTTCTCCAGACTGAATAATCCCAACTCTCTCAGCCTGTCCTCAGAGGTGCTCTAGCCTCTGATCATCCTCATGACACCTTCCAGCCCCTCCAGATCTTTCTTGTCCTGGGGGCTCCAGAACTGGACGCAGTGCTCCAGAAGAGGGCTCCCCAGAGTGGAGTAGAGGGGGAGAATCACCTCCCTGCACCTGCTGGCCACACTTCTCCTGATGCAGGCCAGCATAGGGTTAGCCTTCAGGGCTGCAAGAATACTCTGGCAGTTCATGTTGAGCTTCTCATCTACCAGCACCCCAAGTCCTTTTCCTCAGGGCTGCTCTCAAGCCAGTCACTGCCCAGCATAGATCAGTGCTTGGGACCTTTCCACATCTTGCCAGTTATTTCCAGTCTAGCTCAGGTGGAAAAGTCATGCCCATACTGTGATGCCTCATTAATATCTTGCTCTACTGTACTTGCAGATATGCAAACAAAGCATCCATTTCCTGCTGGAATAAGAGCCTCTTCCTCTAGCCCCTCTTTCTGGGCTATTGACTGTGTACCAACAAGTCTCCACACCACGCAGCCAGGACAATCTGCCCTCACCCTGCCTCACTCTTGGAGTGCAGATGGACTCCACATGATGGTGCTCAACAGTGCAGGATGGAGCCGTGCCCTCAGAAACAGGACAACACCACCAGAACCACAGTGCTTGGAGCCCCACCAGTGCTGTTCTTAGAGCAGCTGGTAAGTGAAACAAGCAGAAGGGAAAGCTGTGTGGAGCTGGAAGCAGGCTAGCAGGGAGTGGAAAGGGAAAGCTTCCTGTTAATGAACAGAAGCCACTTTTAAATATCAGGGGTTTGTGCTCTCTCCTCTGCCACCATGTTGGCTAGCCTTCTGTCTTCACTTTCACCATGCCACAGGGATGTGATCTGGGGCTGCAGTTCCAGGAGCCATGTGTATCATGCACATGGTCCCCCAGTGAGGTTTACATTGCCATTGTGGCAGTTTAATCCACTGAGAAAGCTGTGCAAGCAAGAGAGTGAACTGTGGTTATTAGATGATGGGGTTTTGTGGGATATGGCTTATGAGGGGTGGCTGAGGGAGCTGGGGGTGTTTAAGCTGAAGAAAAGGAGGCTCAGGGGAGACCTTCTCACTCTCTGCACCTACCTAGAAGGAGGTTGGAGCAAGGTGGGGGTTGTTCTCTTCTCCCAAGGAACAAGGACAAGAGGAAATGGCCTCAAGTTGCACCAGGGTTGGTTTAGGTTGGGTATTAGGGAAAATTTCTTCCCTGAAAGGGTTGTCAAGGCCTGGCCCAGGCTGCCCAGGGCAGTGGTGGAGTCACCAGCCCTGGAGGGATTTGTAAAGCATGTGAGTTGCAGAGGGCCGTGGTTCCATGGTTTAGTGGCATGGTGGTGTTGGGTCAGTGGTTGGACTTGATGATCTTAGAGGTCTTTTCCAGCCTAAATGACTCTGTGATTCTATGGATCCATGTGAAGTGGTGAGAGTAACAACAGTTTTCAGCCATCCTACACCACTGTCAGTGTCCTTCAGTCCCCAGGTACTATTCCTTCAGCTCTGGCAGTGAGCTGCTCTCTTGGCTACACCTCTTGGAGTCACAATGAGCAAAGGTTGCTTCACACTGGAGATTGTACCCATTTGCTAAGCACAGCAGCTCCTTTTCACTGAGCTGGCTCAGGGATGCTGCCAGCAGGCAGTAACCACTGTCAGGCAGAGAGTGGCAAGCAGCTGGTGCAGGACAATTTCTTCCACTGGGGCAGCTGGGTCTGGAAAGAGCCTTTTGTTCAGACCAGTTTCAACTGGTTCAAGGGCATCTGTACAAACTGTCCAGCTTCCTGTTAGCCATGGTGCTCTGCTGCTTTGTGTCCATCAGGCTCTGACAAACAAAGGCAATGGCTCCATCCTGAACTTGCTGTGGTCTCCCTTCAGCAAGGGAGGGGCAAGGCCAGAGCTCAACACATCTGATTGTTCTTCTAGCCTGGTCTCTCCTTCTGCTCAGACCAAACTTTCTTAGGCCATTTCCTTTATCAAGCAGGATACAATTAGCAGGAAATTCCTGGGGTGGATTTCCTCTCCTGTGATAATGCACAGCATTGGTCAGGACAGGCTGGGGGTAGGGGCTGGCCTGGGGGGGCTGAAAGCACTTGGCAGAATCAGGAAACTGAACCAAGAGAGAGGAATTTGTCTCCTTTTTAAGCTGCTTATTCTAATGTATTTTTGTGTAAAGCTTGTCCTTTGACAAGCAGATCAAAGTCAGCTTTCCAGAGGAAGATGTGAGGTTGTTTGTCCTCTGTGTGTGTTCCCAAGAAGCAGAGGAATCCTGTAGGGCTGCATCTCTTCAGAGGCACAGCTCTGCCTCCCTCGTGGTTTGCACAGCTGCATCTCAGTTAGGATTTGGCTGACTGTCACTGTTGTGGTGCAAGAGCCTGTTTTGTTTGCGAAACAAACCAGCAAGATATTTCTGTAGTGGCACAGCAGTATCAGCAGGCTGGGGCAAACCCATCAGTGTGCTTTATTGCCAGAGATGGAGTCATCTGTAAAAGCACTTTGGAGGCTCCAGATAAAGCAGTGGATGTTTTGGAAACTGAAGAGCCAACCTAGGGAAATGTTAACTCTGTTGCTGTTGTCACAGAATGGTTTGGGTTGGAAGGGACCTCTGGAGGTCATCTAGTCCAACCCCCCTGCAGTGGCCAGGGACATCCCCAACTAAACCCTATGGCAACCCAGTATTCCCAGGTGGTCTCCCATCCNAGTACCTAAAGGGAACTAACAAGAAGGCTGCAGAGGGCCTGTTTGCAAAGGCCTGGAGGGAAAGGACAAGGGGCAATGGTTTTAAATTGGAGAGGAGTAGATTTAAACTGGACATTAGAAAGAAGTTCCTCCCCACGAGGGTGGTGGAACACTGGCCCAGGTTGCCCAGGGAGGTGGTTGAGTTCCCATCCCTGGAGGCATTGCAGGTGAGGCTTGCCAGGGCTCTGGGCAAGCTGCTCTAGTTGGGGATGTCCCTGCCCAGTGCAGGGGGGTTGGACTAGATGAGCTCCAGAGGTCCCTTCCATCCCAAACCATTCTGTGATTCTATGATTCTGATTTACTCTGTATGATTGGCTGCTGCTGTGGCCTCTGTTTGTGGCCTCTGGCAGGACACTGCCACCTCTAGGGGCATGGAAAAGGAACAAGGAGTAGGAAGCTCTTGAGATGCTCCAGGATCACACCTGCTGGCTTGTGCTGCCTGTTCTCTTTCTGTTCAACAGTAAAACAAAAGTCAGAAACATCACCCAAAGACACCTGCTGCAGCAGCCCCACCAGGAGCACATGAATGAGCTGTGGAGGAAGCTGTGCTGTGGATTGGGGTATCCCTGGAGAAATCAGGGCAGTGTTTTTAGTGTGGAGGTGGTGAGAGGAAGCCAGCAGTGAGACTAAAGCAGTGCTGGCCCTGGGCTGTGCCAGGGGGAGGCTGGCAGTGTCTTCTCAGCCACGCTCTTGTAGTCACTCAGCAAGCTAGCAGCAGAGGTGATGACTGACCTCCACTCCCCCCTCACCTATACAACCCCCTTGTCAGCACACCCCAAATGTGTTCTGCTGCTTTGTATCAGGGTTGCAAGGCACAAAGTGTGGTACAGAAAAGAGCCCTTTGTGTGCATGACCTGGGAGTGCTGGCCATGCTCTGCTGCATAAGCCTACAGATGCACTCCAGATGCTGCTGCTGCTGTTGTCTTTCCATTCTCTGTGAGAGCAAATCCCCAGGGTTACCACCACCTGTGTGCCTCTGCCTTTGGTATAGAATCTCTGTTTTAGTTCCTACACGTGCTATTATCCTCGAGCTGTCTGGTAGGTCACACAGATACAGATCTAAGTGAAAACTCTTATTATGGCTCAAGCTTGTGACTGAGTATTTCAGTGCAGTGTTTTCATGCTCCCCTTTTCCCAGGTTACTTTTGGCAGACTCCAGCCATCTGTTGTCTGCTTCTGGGCAAGAGCTATGCACTAAAATATGATGGCCTGAAAAGAATTTGTAGGCATCTAGTGCAGCCGTGGGAGAGATGCCAGTGCTGATTTGGGGTGTTGGACAAAATGTGAAGTTCACAGTGGTAGAACCACAAAAGCTGAAAGGATCAGTGGGAGTCAACAGGCAGATCTCCCCTGTTGGGGCTGCTGCTGTTTCAGGCTTTCTGCAGGTCAGCTACACCACACCTTGGTCCAGAGATGGTAGTGTTAGGAAAAAAAACAAACAAGTTTATTTAAATAAGAACTGAGGTCCTGGAGCCCAACTCTGCAGCAAGTCACAAAGTCCCTGACTGGTTTATCATCCATGGTGCACAGTCTCTGATCATGTGGATGAAACTGGCTGTGGTGTGCTCATCTAGCCACCCCCAACCCTTCCAGCAACCCACCCTGGGAGGAAGGGGTCCTCCTGTGTGTGATGGTAAGGGGAAAGATGAGGTTGGAAGAGGAGGAAAGGCAAGAACAGGCAGGGAGAAGGGAACTGAGTAAGGTGAAATCAGTTCTGGAGAAATTGGATGTGGTGAGGCAGAGGAAGAAATATGCCTGTTGCGATCAGTCTAGGCATAGATGATACAGTGACCCTGTTAATGTGCACCCCAAATGCAGAGAGAAACTGTCTGCTTCTTCTCTCCTTATCAGAGCCACCAAGGTGCCTACAGGACAGGAGAGCTGTCTTCCAGACCAAGGCTCTTGCCACGTGCCGACAGCTGCCGCAGAAGCCCCGAGCCTGTCTCGCTGTGCACTTGCACCTTCTGGGACAAAATCATTTCAAAGAGAGTGCTCATTTCTGAGAGGAAAGTACTAGCCAGCCTTGTCCCAGCAGCACTGGAGTCAGCCCCAGCACCTTTGCCAAAGGTCTCAAAGGTCCTTGGTTTCTCCTGCCTTGCAGCTTCCTCATCCTGAGGGGAATGCAGAGAGTCAGGGGAGAAGACGTTGTCCTTGTAACTGCCGGTGAGCGGCAGGGAGAGCCGAGCCACCCACTCTGGGTCAGCAGCTGTCAGCCTCTTGAGAGCCAGCTCTGGAGGGAGTGAAAACATCAACTGTTGGTCAGAGATGGAGGAGAGAGAGAGGAGGAAAAGAAAGGAAAAAAAACCCTAATATTGAGAAAGGAAGAGACTTCCAGAAATCAGCTATGAGAGGACTGATTGTAAACAGCTCTAGAGATAAGCTACCAGCAGCAGCGTTCAAAGCAACAGCTTAAAACAAACCAACCAACCAGAACTAGTTTAAAACTCTTGGGGGGGAGGGGGGGTGTTTTTTGTTTGGTTGGGTTTTTTTAGTATAACCACCATTAAGGTCATTTTGCTTTCTCATTTGTTGCAGCCTCAAGTGGCACTTCACTGAACTGTTAGGAAAGCCAGGGAAAGTGAGGCTTTAGGACTGGCTGAAGGGGAGATGACAATGGAAAGCTTTCCAGGGGGGAAGTATGGGACAGAAAGAAGGTCACTAGTGGACTTCCCTGAAGAGTCACTCTGGGGTGGGGAATTTGCTGCTCTGTGGACATACTGAGACTAAAAATGAAATGGATTATTGTGAAAACCATAATAAACAGAATGAAATTCTGGCTTATAAAATGCACAGCTGGATGGTGGAAGACTAGTACCAAGAAATGGAGCTATATATGAGTTGGTTCATCAATTGGGAACAGATGAGGAGCACTGGGAGCTCAGCAGGGTACCAGTAATGTGATTCTGCCCTGAAAAGGGCAAATGAAATCATGGAAGCTGTTGTTCAAACTGGTCCCTGTTGGCATTGTCACTAGGGCTGATGAGACCTGATTTAAGGGTATTACATACCAATGTGATTGTCCAGCTGTAGGCCAGAGGATCTGAAGGGACAGAACTGCAGAGAAAACTGTGTGAGATGAGGAGTGAGTCCAGGCTTACATGATGGACACCCCAAGGCTTGCTAAGCCTAAGGAAGCAAATGCTCCCTGGGGATCTGACCACAACCTGTCACTATTTTTATGAGACAGATAAGCACCAACAAAGGAAATCTCTATGCTTAAAATAGTGTTGGCAAAAGAGGACATGATTCTAACTGTCCATGAATAAACAGCAACTGGAAATACAAGGAAGGCCCCCATAGCAGGCAGAGCCTGGAATAGCTTCCTCCTCAGACAGCAGGGAAGGAAACAGGGCTTCTTGTTTTTCAAGGTAGAGCTTTGCAGTTGATAAACAAAGGCAGCTGCGTGATGTGGTGCACAGCCACTGCCTGCCAGCACCAGGAGCCACTGGCAGGCTCACAGGGACCACCAGGTGTGTGAGACACTTGCAAGCAGAGCAGCAAAACAAGCTACTGGTGCCTGGAGACAAAACACACCAGTCCCAGTCAGATGGGAAGAGCTGGTGTCATAGTCATTATGTGGCTCTGACTTATAAAGTGGCCTCTGAAAGGAGGGGGTCCCAAGCTAGTGCCTTTCTCATGCTGCTCCCAGAAGATAATCAATACCCTGCCACAGCCTGGGGCATGTGGGCCTCAGTCAGGGGCTGGGCAGTCATGGAATCAAGGCTCCTTCCTTTGCCAACTAAATGATTAGTCCTTTTTGTCTGTAAAACAGCTGTGTTCTGGGGTGGGGTGGGGGTGAGGGCTGGGATTCAGCGTTGGTAAGGAGAGAAGGGCAGATACCTCACTTAGATTGCACTGCAGCTGAAGCCACAGAAGTCTTTTCTGTTGCTTAACCTGCAGGATTTCTCTCTGCAGTCTCAGTATTTCAGTCACAGTGCCTGCTCCTTGAGAGGTCTCCCAAGCATGCTCAAGTCCCATAGTTTTCCTCTAAAACATCCACAGTTCTCTCCTCCTCAGTCTGCAAGAAACCACTGCATTCCCTGAATGTTTTGGTCCTTTGGCTCTGGAGCAGGGCACCACAGGAGCCAGCAGGGAGAGCCAAGCCTCAGGGGGCTGGATGGGCCTTCTAGTTAGGTTTCATTTGACCAAGAGCTTTTTGCTGCCTCCTTTTAATGCTGTTTTGGGAATGGTGGTTGGTTTTATACTCAATAAAGTTCTGTTACCTGCTGCTGGGAGCACTCTCTTTGGCTGGTGAGGGCTAGGTGGTAAGGGAGGGTGCTGAGAGTTCAGCCTGCAGCTGGGTGCTTGCAGCCCATGCCTGGCTGGGACATGGCTCCCAGCACTGAGAATGGCCCATGCAGCCTCAGCCAGCTGCTGGGCTACTCCCAGAGCACAAACAATGCTTCCTTCCTCCCTCCCTCTTTCAGGATGCAAGTCTACTTCTCTGTTTGTGTTGGGGGGAGGAGGAAGGAATCCAGCAGCTCAGTCATCTCTGCTCTGTTGCTTTCTCAGGAAGGTCTGGCCTCATGGTTAAGGTTGTTTTTCACCACTGAAGCAGGGGCAGGCTCTTTGGTCATGTCCAGCACTACTGCATGGGCAGGAGGCCACACTGGGACCAGCACACACCACTGGCAGTCACTGTGAAATTCCAACTGTCTGGCAAAGAGGGTTTTTTTTCTATCAGATCCAAGAAGCATAGGAGATGGCACTTAATAGATGTTTTTGTAGCCAAGAAGGCCAAGGGTCTCCTGGGGTGCATTAAGAAGAATGTGACCAGCAGGTCTAAGGAGGTTCTCCTCCCTACCTATTCTGCCCTAGTCAGGCCACAGCTGGAATCCTGGGGCCAGTTCTGGGCTCCCCAGGTCAAGACAGACAAGGAGCTACTGCAGAGAGTCCNAGTCCTTTCCAACTCCCACCAAGCTGGGATTCTGGGCTAGGCCTGTCCATAGCACAGATTTTTGGGGGATGCTGCCTATCTGGGCAGGACTGGATCCAGACAGATCTGCTGAGCAGCTCCAGCAGTTCCTTTCCTGGCACTGGGGTAAGTCAGTATACCCATGGCAGCCTGTTCACTCCCTGTTCTTGGCTTCAGGACACTGATAGGAGGTAGGTTGCAGCTCTCCTTTCACCCAACCTTCCTTCCTTTGCTCCTTACTAGCATAAAAGAGCAGGGAAGCCAGGAGAGAAGCAGGTGGTTCTCCCTGTGAGCAAGAGCCCAGGAAAGATCCAGCTCTGCAATTGAAGCATAGCAGCAAAGCTCCATGAGATCCTCTAGCTGGGGAGGAGCTCAGAGGCTCCACAGTGAAATTTCTGCTACAGGACATGAGTCAGCCCCAACTCTTTCAAATTGAAATGCCAGCAGAAGAGGTTTTTTAGAACAAATCAATAAAAGGAACATGTAGAAAATGTCAGGCCCAGATGGTATTCACCCTGGAGTGCTGGAGGAACTCAGATATGAAATTGCTTGGTTTATTAGCTGCTGTTGGTTAACTACTGCTTCAAATGAGTTGGTGTCAGAGGAAGGGGAGGTGGAAATGGTGACAGGAGCTTTTAAGCACATAAAGGTGAATCTAGCACAGGAGGTGGACTCATAGACATCATTCTAGTCAGACTCAGCAGGTAGCCAAGTGCCAGACAAGAACTGACATGACATTTGCAGGCTGGGGAGTTGCATTTTGCAAACGTGTTGGTGTCTTTGGAAGAGTCCTGGTGGACAGAGAAGCTCTGAGCTTGCAGAAGAGCATCAGCCAAGCTTGCAGAGGGCCTGAGGTTAAGAGCCAGGTTCTGTTAGGGGCTAGAATGTGTTAAAAGCTGCAAAGGGAGGTTAGGAATAAGTAATCTTCCCCACAAAGGGAGGTCCTTAGTGGAGTCCCAGAGTATCTGTTCAACATAGTCATGAGTGACATGGAGAAGTGGATGGTGCTGTGTTGACTTAAAGAGCCAAGAACATAAAAGCAGAGGGTTGCTGAAGAACCTAGTAATAGTGAGTGCTTTGAGCAAAAGGTGGCTGGTGAATTTCTGTCTCACCAACTGTTGTGTAATTATCATGGAGAATCATGTGTTGATGGCTCTCCCACCGTGCAGAGAAGGGATTGAGCTCAGCATGGAGTTTGTGCAGAGCAGGACAGGAATGAAGAACAAACCAGAAAAACTCCTTATACCAGCAGTCTAAGTGTATCCTAAACAGTAAGTTGGAGGGGGAGGATGTCATCCAGAAGGACCTGGACAAGCTGGAGAGGTGGGCCCAGGGGAACCTCAGGAGCTTCAACAAGACCAAGTGCAGGGTCCTGCCCCTGGGTCAGAACAATCCCCACTATCAATCCAGGCTAGGGGATGAGATGATGGAGAGCAGCCCTGCAGAAAAGGCCTTGGGGTGCTGGTGGCTGAGAAGCTGGCCATGAGCAAACAGTGCACGCTGGCAGCCCAGAAGCACAATGGCATCCTGGGCTGCAGCAAGAGAAGCGTGGCCAGCAGAGCCAGAGAGGTGATTCTGCCACTGCACTCTGCTCTGCTCACACCTCCTCTGCAATACTGGGTCCAGTTCTGGAGCCCTCAACACAGAAAGGCCATGGAGCTGCTGGAGCAGGTCCAGAGGAGGCCACGAGAATGCTCAGGGGCTGAAACACCTCTGCTCTGAGGACAGGCTGAGGGAGCTGGGATTGTTCAGCCTGGAGAAGAGAAGGCTTCAGGGGACCTACTAGTGACCTTCCAGGACCTAAAGGGAACTCACAAGAAGGCTGCAGAGGGCCTGTTTGCAAAGGCCTGGAGGGAAAGGACAAGGGGCAATGGTTTTAAATTGGAGAAGAGGAGATTTAAACTGGACATTAGAAAGAAGTTGCTCCCCATGAGGGTGGTGGAACACTGGCCCAGGTTGCCCAGGGAGGTGGTTGAGTAGCCATCCCTGGAGGCATTGCAGGTGAGGCTTGCCAGGGCTCTGGGCAAGCTGCTCTAGTTGGGGATGTCCCTGCCCAGTGCAGGGGGGTTGGACTAGATGAGCTCCAGAGGTGCCTTCCAACCCAAACCAATCTAGGACTCTAAACACTGCACACAATTCTGGCCACTACATCCCCAAAAAGCACTAAAATCAGTAACAGATTCGTCACAGGAGATGACACTTGACTAGTTCAGTCTGGTAAGACTCTGGGCTCAGAGGGGATGTAACATCTTGAAGGGCTTGACAAGGACAACTGTTCACCTTTCTCACTCTGCATGGACTACGAGACCATGAAACCAAGGGGCACAGGTCAGTGTGGGAAACAGTTCACATGGTGCAGAGCTAAGCTGCAGTTTTACCCCTACTTAACAACAGAGATTCACCTCACAAATCAGCTAAACAACAGCAGGTACATCCATGGGAGGAAAGACCTACCAAGAGTGACAGAGCACATGAAAAACATCCAACATGAAGCTCAGCAGGTCCCTTTGCTGTAACCTGCCTGACACCAAAAGCAGGAGATGGTCCATACATGCTGTCCCAAGGATCTGCCACTGTCACTTTTATCTTCTGAATGGGGTTAATGTGGTACTTGAGGAGATCCCACTGCTGGACCCCCCTCCCAGCCCCCATAGCAAGGCCAACTCACCTGCCTGTGGCTCCAGGAGGGTCTCCAGCTCCTCTCCCACCAGCTGCTGCATGGAGAGCTCAAAGGCACTCTCGGAGTCGCGGTCCTCGGCCTCGCTCTCGCCATGCCCACTGTCCTTTGTGCTCAGGCACTCAGCATCCAGCCCTGCAGCCCTGCCAGGGGACAAAACACTCCAGTCACACCTCAGCTCCCAGCTTAACCCTGCCCCACCAACTGCTCTGAGGGGGCTTGTCTTTATGCCCCATGAAAGGACCCAGAGCTGAGGTGTGGGCATCACAGAATCCCAGTATGGTTGGGGTTTGAAAGGACCTCTGGGGATCATCCAGTCCAATCCCCCTGTTAAAGCAGAGTCACCCAGAGCAGCTTGCCCAGGTTCATCTCCAGCTGGGGTTGGAATCTCTGCAGAGCAGGAGACTCCCCAAGCTCTCTGGGCAGCCTGGGCCAGGGCTCTGCACCCTCACACCAAACAACTTGCTCCTCCTGTTCACATGGAACCTGCTGGCTTCCAGTGTGTGCCCATTGCCCCTTGGCCTGGCCCTGGGCACCCCTGAGCAGAGTGTGGCCCCAGCCTCTTGCCCCCTGCACCCTTCAGCTCTTGCTGAGCATGGAGCAGCTCCCCTCTGGCTCTGCTCTGCTCCAGGCTCAGCAGCCCCAGGGCTCTCAGCCTTTCCTCCTGCCACACATGCTCCAGTGCCCTCAGCATCTCTGGAGCCTCTGCTGGACTCTAGCAGTTCCTCACCTCTCTTGACCTGGGGACCCCAGACCTGGACCCAGTACTCCAAATATGGCCTGATTGGGGCATAGCAGAGGGCCCCAGAGCAGCAATCCCTCTGTCTCCATCCTCAGCAGATGGAGGTGATGATGAGAAAGGTGGAGAAAGCTGTGTCTACCCATGCCCTGGGCAGGTGGTGTTGGGAGAGACATGATGAGGTAGTGAGGAAGCCCTGACATTCTCAGAAGTGTTCACCCAGAGATATCTAACAGGAACACCCTAAGTCTCATCTCTGGGAACATAGAATAGAATCACAGAATGGTTTAGGTTGGAAGGGACCTCTGGAGCTCATCTAGTTCAACCCCCCTGCAGTGGCCAGGGACATCCCCAACTAGATCAGCTTGCCCAGAGCCCTGGCAAGCCTCACCTGCAATGCCTCCAGGGATGGGGCATTCATATTCAGGAATATCTCAGTCCTTCCCACCCCTGCTAGCAGCATCTCTCTCACTAGCCTCCTGGCCCAGGACAGGTGCCCCAAACTCATGTAAACAGTGAGATCTTAACCTGCTTCCAAAGCTGGGACCCTCTGTGCTCCTGAGTGCACCTTTCCATCACACTCAGACACACTGCTGTTCTCCTAGCAAGGATGGGCAGCTAGCTCATATCCAGAGGATTCAGGAGCTCAGATAGGTGTGCAAGGAGCTGCCAAAGGTGCCCCAGGCAGGAGGAAAAGAGCAGCCCTAGGAGGGTGCTGGTTGCTGACACGAGCCAGGACCAGAGGAGCACAGCCATCCTCTGAAGGGAGGACCTTCTCCCCAGTCTTAGATCACCAAAAGCAGGGATGAGGTTTTACCTTGCAGGTCTGCTGCTCTGGTGCCTCCCGCCCTTGAGGAGGCTCTTGGGGCCATCAGGGCTGAAGCAGAGGCAGCAAAGAGGCAGGGGAATGGGGTGTGGGGAAGGGCTGAGAGCCAACCTTACCTGCTGCCGTTCTTGGCCGTGTACTTGTTTCCCCTGTGGTTTGTTTTGGGCTGAAACTGGCCCTGGTGCAGCAGGGAGAGCAGCTGGGAGATCTGCTGTAAGGCAGGAAAAGCCTGTTGAGCCCCAGCGATGGTCACTCAAGCTGCTTCCTGCCAGGACATCCCCCCTGGACCTCTTAGCCTTTTTATAGCATTTCCTCCTCTTGCAGCTGGTTCAGCATCACCCACATAGGGGGGAAAACAAGCAGCCAGGCAGCCCACCTGAGCCCCACTGCTTCCCCCATGCCATCTCTGCCTGTCCCCTCCACCCCAGCTCCCAGGGTGTCCTGGTGGGTGTATGGGGTGCCCCTGCCCGTGGTGGGGTGGCCCTTCATCCTACCCAGCCCCTACAGCTGGGCCAGCTCTGCCCAGGGCTGGGAGAAGAGCCCAACCGAAGACCATCAAGTTGCATGTTCCCACCACCCCAGGGTCTGGAAGAGCTAGGCAAGGGAGGCTTTGAGGCTGGTGGAGGGTGTCCACACCTCCAGTGACACGTGGGGCAGCTCCTACCTGCACCGGTGGTGACTCCATCGCGAACTCCCCGTTGGGGCTCTGCTCTGCCAGTGCCACCAGTGACAGGCGGACCAGGCTCCTGAGGATGTGCTGGTGGGGTGGGGGCTGCCCAGGTCCTCCAGCACCTACGGGCTGGTCGGGTGGCAGTAGAGGCTCTCCCACAGGCACCTGCAGAGGCTTCACCAAGCCCTTGCAGTGTGGTGGTGCCTCCGGGGAGCTCACAGCCTCTTTGGCCAAGTGTTTTGGTCTGTGGGGCTGGCAGGGCCGGCGCTGCAGGATGGGCAGGTTGAAGGTCCCCTGCTGCTCATCTGAGTCTTTTTGGGTCCTCTGATTTCTCAGGGTCCTGTAGAGAGTGGGGGTGAGGTGGAGGGGAGCCTGCGGGGAGCTCCCCAGTGCAGGGGTGGCTGTGCCAGGCAGATCCTCCTGGCAGGGGTGGGGGGGCTCAGCTTCCTGGGGCCGGCCCCGGAGCAGCGGGATGAGGTGGATATCTGCCTTCTGGATCTGCCTGTGAGGCTTCTTGAGCTGCTGCTGCCTGTGGGCATCCTCTGCTTCCCTGCAGTTGTAGGCCATGCCATCCTTCTTCTCCTTCTTACGCATTGAGAGGGTTAAAGCCAAAAGGAGAAGGCACCCAGCCAGCAGAGCAGCCAGGCAGATAGTGACCAACACAGATGGGCTCAGCCACCCGGGATCCTGGGCTGAGATTTTGGAGAACGAGCCATGATGCCGGAAAACTAAGCGGACCCTGGCCAGGGTGTGGAGGGGAATGTCCCCTTTGTCACTCACTCGAACCACCAGCTCCCGCTCACTGCCAGCAAGGCTGCTGGCATTAGTGGTGTTGAGGAAGACCTGCCCCAAAAGTGGGTCCAAGATGAAGAGCCCAGCATCATCCCCACCCACCAGATCATACCGGAGAGCCCCATTGATGCCAGAGTCCACATCCCTGGCCACGATGCTGAAGAGGAAGGGAGCGCCAGCACATGACACGAGCGTTGCGTTGGTCACTGCTGCAGTCCCTTGGGTGGTCCCATTGCCAGGGGCCACCCAGAAGCATCCTGTCTCCACACTGACCAGGACAGAGACTGTGGCTGCACCTCCCACCAGCACTGGTGTGGTGATGACAGGCGCGTTGTCGTTCCGGTCAAGCACAGCCAGTCTGATGGAGACATTGGACGCCAGCTTGGGGTGACCACCATCTGCTGCAGTCACCAGGAACTCCAGGCTCCTCACTTGCTCGTAATCAAAAGCTTGGAGGGCAAAAACCTCTCCAGTGGTAGGGTCAATTGAGACCAGACCCAAGGCAGAGGAATCTGGGATGCTGTAGGTGATTTTCCCATTGAAACCCAGGTCAGGATCGGTGGCATGGACAGTAAGCAAGAAGGTAGGTGCTTCGCTGTTCTCAGCAACAGCAACCTCATAGGTGGCCTTCTCGAAGGAGGGGGCATTGTCATTGACGTCACTGATGCAGATAGTGAGGTGCTTCAGCACGGCCAAGGAGAGCTCACCCTGGTCCTGCACCACCAAGGTCAGGTTGTACTCAGCACGCAGCTCCCTGTCCAGCGGGGCGTTAGTCATCAGCGCGTAGCTGTGGCTGTTGGTCCTCTTCAGCCTGAAGTGCTCATAGCCTTGACTGAGGGAGCAATGCACTTGCCCGTTTCTTCCTGAATCGGGGTCGCTGGCCGTCACCAGTGCCACAAAGCTGTCCTTGGGGAGGGCTTCAGAGAGCACGGGCACCCGCGCGGCCCAGGTGACATGGACATCAGGAGCGTTGTCATTGACATCCAGGACTTTGACCAGGATCTTGCAGTGAGCTGGGATGGGGTTGGCACCTAGGTCCCGGGCTTGTACATCCAGCTCGTAGGCGTGGGTTTGCTCATAGTCCAGTGGCTGCTTCAGGATGATGCTTCCCGTGCGGCCATCGATGCCGAAAGCCCTCAGCACCTCCGGAGTTGCATGCTTGCTCAGGCTGTACTCAATCTCCCCGTTGGGACCCTGGTCAGGGTCAGTGGCTGTGACTGTCACGAGGAGGGTCCCAGGCAGAGCATCCTCCCAAACCTCAACCATGAGAGAGCTCTCTGCAAAGACAGGGCTGTTATCATTGGAGTCCAGGACAATGACTTTAATTAAAGCAGTACCTGATTTTGGTGGCTCCCCATGATCAGTGGCTGTCAGCACGAGGTCAAAGGAGGAGTGCAGCTCCCGGTCCACTTCTTTAACGACAACCAGCTCCGCATGCTTGGTCCCATCAGAGCTGGAGACAACGTCCAAAGCAAAGTGCTCACTAGGGGAGAGAGCATAGGAGCAGCGGGCATTGGGGCCAGCATCAGCATCCAGGGCTCGATCCAGCGGGATCCGTGTCTGCAGGGATGCGCTCTCTGACATCTCCAGCTCCAGCTCAGGCGTGGGGAAGCGCGGCGCGTTGTCGTTGACGTCCAGCACTTGAACCTCCACGTGAATCAGAGCCAGGTTTTGGGCAGCCAGCACATCGAAGGAGACCCAGCAGGGATCGCTGTGCCGGCACAGCTGCTCCCTGTCCACCCTGCCAGCCGTGCTGAGAGCCCCATCCCCGCTCCCCACACGCAGTGGGAACCTCCTGGGGGTCTCCATCAGCTGGAAGGTATCTTCTGATCCACCACTCTCAGCCACCTCAACGTGCTCGGCCAGCATCCCTATCACCGTTCCCGGCGGCACTTCCTCGAACAGCCGGTACTGCACCGTGAAGGTAGCCACCTCCTGGGCATCAGCTGAGAGGAAGAGGTACCACCACCACAAGGCTGGCAGATGGAGAGCAGAGCTGCTCAGCAGCAGCATGCTGCTGGTGAAGCTCCCTGCCCTGCAGCCTTGACTCACTGCCGCGGGCTCACCCGCCTGCTGCCTCATGCCCAAATGGTCCTTAGGGCGATAGCAGCTCCTCAGCATCCTCTCCCATCTCCGGGTCCCATAGGTGCCAGTCAAGAGTTGGAAAGCAGGAGAAATGGGGGGTGAGTCCAGAGGTTGTCCCCCACCCTGCCATCACCTGGGGACAGCCAGGAGAGCCAACTGCTCCTTGGGCTGCAAGGCTCAGCCCAGAGCAGAGGGGACCACCACTGCAGCACCAGCTGAGGAGCAGTGTCCAGCCAGCCAGGAGGTGGACCAGTCGTGTTTCCTATGGAAACCCCACCTACAGGAAAAGGGAGGACTGGGCTGGTACAGTGCTGGGGGAGGGGGCTTGTGAGGTGGCTTCCCAGCTGGGAGAGGGATGTGGAAGTGCCCTCCAGTATCCAACCCACAGGGACATGTGTCACACAGCTGCCTGCTGTCACCTCAAAGATACATTTAACAGAGGGCACAAGTCCTGCAGACAGTCCCTCACCCACCTACAAAGCCCCATGTGTGCTTCAAGAAGATCATAGAATCATGGAATCATTTTGGTTGGAAAAAACCCTTTAAGATCAAGTCCAACTGTTAACTCAGCTCTGCCAGGTCACCACTAAACCATGACCCTCAGCACCACAGATGCCTGCAAGGACCTCTGATGGACTTCTGCTTTTACATTAACCCAAAGACTTGTTCCACATGCTGTTAGATTTCTGACTTGCTTGGATTTATTTTCATTTTGTCTAAATAGAGTGGGTAATTCCTGCTCCTTGCTCTGCCTTTTGCTGTCTCTTTTGAGGGTGATGCACCCATGTTACCTTTTCCAACATACGGCTCTTGATTACGTCACTGCTTCATTTTCCTCTGGACACACCAACATGAGCTAATGAATCACTGGGAGAGTTGCCATCTCAAACACAGGCAGGAGGGCACACAGGAAGAAAGGAGGCTCTGGCAGACCCAACCTGTGTCCTCTCAAGCCTCTCCCCATCCTCTACATCTGTCTGTCCTGGCCAGTTCCCCTCTTCTTGGCACATGCTCCATCCCCACCTTGGCTCTGCTTTGATTTCCCCAACATCACTTCTCACCCAGCACTGATTTTGCACCACCAAACCCTTTTATTGCCTTATTTCAGCATCTTTCCCTGAGCAGCCTGTGAGATGCTGCCCAGCTATGCACACATGTGGGCATGCACAGGCAGCACAGCCTGCAGCTCTGCCAGCTATTCCTCCTGAGCAGGCAGGGGAGCAGCCTGCAGAGCCCAAGCTGGGCTATACTTCGGGTCTTGAGATGAAGGCATTCAGGACAGAAAAGGTCAATTTGGCTGTTACAGAGAGCAGGTGTGCTTGGAGTCCCACCAGCCACATCATCTTTGTCTTGGTCCTCACATCTACCAGGCAACCTCCAGCAGCCCTGCATCTGCCATTGGTGTACTGTGCCCACCTTGCCACTCTCCTCCTACTTTTCCATCCTTGCTGGTCACTCTCATCCCTCCAGCCTATTCCCATCCCTCACAGCTCTGTTTTTCCCAGCAGAAGCTCCCTATCACCTGCATCCCTGCACCCACCACTTCTCTTCATTAGGGTTTCATTTCAATGCCCCAACAAACAGCACAAGCAAAGCCACCCCAGTGCCACCCACTCAGTCACCCCTGCTGGCTCCCTGCCACCCCTCAGCACACCAGGACGAGGAAGGACCGGTGCAGCTCAGCCCTGGTGGGGGGTGGCAGGAGACCTGGTGCTATTCCTAGGCTTGGCCCCAGCTCCAGGTGACCTTTGCCAAGTCATTTCCCCGCTTTGTGCTCTGGCTTCCTCCTGCGTGGCCCGAGGCCAGCCGCTGGGCTCTCCGGAGGGATGCTCTCCCGCTGCCCGCCGAGCTGCTGATGCAGCAGCGGATGTCTCCCAGCCCGTGCCCTGCTTCTGGGTGGGGAGGTGGGAAGGCTGCTTCCTTCTGGGGGGGGAGTCTCATCCTTCCACCTCCCTTTTTTTACGACTTTCCTTTTTCAGGAATGGAGAGGAACAGAAGAACCACCCTGAAAGATTGCCAAGCAAAGGAAATCAAGAGTACGCCTGATCAGCAAGTGTGCAGATGACACCAAGCTATGGGGGGCTGGGGATAAGTTGGAGGGGTGGGATGTCATCCAGAAGGACCTGGATAAGCTGGAGAGGTGGGCCCAGGGGAACCTCAGGAGCTTCAACAAGACCAAGTGCAGGGTCCTGCCCCTGGGTCAGAACAATCCCCACTATCAATCCAGGCTGGGGGATGAGATGATGGAGAGCAGCCCTGTAGAAAAGGCCTTGGGGTGCTGGTGGCTGAGAAGCTGCACATGAGCAAACAGTGCACGCTGGCAGCCCAGAAGCACAATGGCATCCTGGGCTGCAGCAAGAGAAGCGTGGCCAGCAGAGCCAGAGAGGTGATTGTGCCACTGCACTCTGCTCTGCTCACACCTCCTCTGCAATACTGGGTCCAGTATTACAAATGGGGTTGAGCTGAGACTTGCCACAAGCACAGACACTGAAATAAGATCAGTGCTGAGAACAAAACCCTTCCCCTCCTATTTGCTGTGCGCACACAAGCAGGTTTCCAACATGCAGGTGCTTCAACAACTCCATAGACAATGCTGGATCTATGAACATAAATTTCCCCCCTTGGAGCCTGGCTGCACCTAAAACACTTCCTTTAAGCTCAGAAAGAGCATCAGTTACATTCAATTACTGCAGTAGTATTCTTCAGATTCTGTATGATGATATTAGTGCCCAAAGGAGATGTAAAGGCTGTTTCCTGCTGTGAAAATCTGGGTCCTCTGAAGCTCAACTGCTCTCCAGGCAAGACAGGGCTACAGGGGAGGCCCCAACCTCCCAGGGGGGGCAGAGCTGCACTCGAGGCATCACACACTCAGCATCCATCACATGGCAGAGAGAAGCCCAACCACGTCATTTTGAGCTCCACTGCACAGCTGGAGGGCTCCTGGGCTCTGAGCACACTTTGCCAGCTCACATCCAGCTTTTCCTCCCCCATTACCCCCAAGTCCTTCTCCCCAGGGCTGCTTGCCATCCCTTCATCCTCCAGCCTGGATTGCTATGAGGATTGCCCCGAGCCACTTGCAGGACCTTGCAAACTCACATACAGGCTTCTCCATCTCTGCTTGTGACCTCCTGCAGCAATGCCTTGCTTGCACCAGGCACATGCCTCAAGGCCAAGCTTCCCTCAGCTGCGGTGCTGGAGCAGCAGCCATGCCCTCAGCGGGTGCACTTGGCTACCTCCGCCAGCAGAGCTCACTGCTGCTCCGCTCTCGCCAGCACCCAAACCCAGGAGCAGCGAGGGCAGGGAGCCACCGAGCTCCAACGAGAAGCTGCCTGGCCACCCTCAGCCCAAAGCAGAGCTCCCGCTTGGGCTCAGGAGGTTCCCAGCCCTGCAGGGAGGAGCTGGGGGATGCTCCAGCTCCTTCCAGCCTCAGCTGGGGGATGCTCCAGCTCCCTCCAGCCTCAGCTGATTCTCTAGGTGCCTCTCTTTTAGGGCCAGGGTTTAGTGGTCTGGTTGGACTTGATGATCTTAGAGGTCTCTTCCAACCTTCATGACTCTCTGATTCTCGATTTTTCCACAATTTTAGGGAGCCCTGCAGAATCCTGAGCAGAGTTTTCACAGTATCCCAGTATGTCAGGGGTTGGCAGGGCCCTAGAAAGATCATCTAGTGCAACCCCCCTGCCAGAGCAGGAGCACCTAGACCAGCTCACACAGCAATGTGTCCAGGCAGCTCTGCAATGGCTCCAGACAAGGAGACTCCACAGGCTCCTGGGCAGCCTGGGCCAGTGCTCTGGCACCTGAACTGCAAACAAGTTCCTCCTAGTGTTAATACTAAACCTGCTGTGGTCCAACTTGCTCCCATTCCCTCTTGTCCTACCATTGGATGCCATGGAGCAGAGCCTGGCTCTCTCCTCCTGACACTCACCCTTAACATATTTCTAAGCATTGCTGAGGTCTCCTCTCAGTCTCCTCTTGTCCAGGCTGAAGAGACCCAGCTCTCTCAGCCTGTCCTCCTAGGGCACATGCTCCACTCCTTTCAGGATCTTGCTGGCCCTGTGCTGGACTCTCTCCAGCAGCTCCCTATTTTCCTGCAACCCCAGCTGGAAAATCCCTAGCAACTCCTCTTGGTAGCTATAGGCAGTGATTTTATAGGTGCTCCTCCCTGCAGCAGCTGAACACTTTAATTAGGAGGCAAATCAAGGGCAGAGTCAGTAGGTGATGCTTTCCAGTGCCTCCTCAGGCAGCAAGCTGGCTTGGGGGGAAAAGCAGCTAAGTGCAAAGTCTCTGCCAACACCTGCTTGCTGTGCTCCAGGAGCATCCCTGTGGAGAAGGTCTGCTAAGGAAAGCTCTTGGTGCTCTGCATTCATAAAAAGATGATGGTTATGGAGGGAGAGGAAGTTCTAAGTGAAATACATTGGAGCAAGCTCAGGGTTTGAATGGAGAGTAATAATGTTGGGCTAATTTGCATGCAGAGCCTCTGCCCCTGGAGAACCCAAAGGTGTCTTCCAAAGGTTTGGGCTACAAAGAGCAATCCTGGAAGCAGGTGGCAAAGGAGCTGGGAGACAGAAAAGAGCTGTGAAAATTGGATTGTGCTTGAGAAAGCAATGAGAAGCAGAGTTGGGCTATAACCCTGGGTGTCCTTCTGGAGGAGAAAGCTGGCAAAGATTGTCACTTGCTTGTATTATATTTTCACTATTGTGAGCCCTACAGTCATTCTTTTCCCTGTATTTCAGGAGGTTATATCTAAATATCTGACTGCAAATGAAGTACATGGAAAAAATGCTGAAGGCCAGAACTTCAATACCAGATCTAGAGGAGATTCAGGCTAGGTAGAAGGAAGATGATTTTTCCACTGAGGATGGTGAGAGCCTGGCCCAGGTTGCCCAGAGAGGTGGGAGATGTCCCATCCCTGGAACCATGGCAGCTCAGGTTGTTTGGGGCGCTGAGCAAGCTGATCCAGTTGGACATGTCCCTGCTGCCTGCAGGGGAGTAGGACTAGATGACTTTTGAAGCTCCCTTCCACCCCAAAGC
This sequence comes from Bucco capensis, assembly GCA_013396975.1. Taxonomy (NCBI): domain Eukaryota; kingdom Metazoa; phylum Chordata; class Aves; order Piciformes; family Bucconidae; genus Bucco; species Bucco capensis. The sequence goes on from VWZO01022983.1 coordinate 74,535, forward strand.
ACTCTGTGATCATTCCAGAAGAGGTCACATAGGAGAAGGGGCTGCTGACAGCTCCTGGGCTGGGCTGGAAGGGTCAGAGCACGGGTCAGAGAAGGGGGAAGCTGGAGCCCCATCAGCACCACTGCTCACTGCCAGTTTGACTTGCTTTTAGCTTGATGACCTGCAATACTCTACCATGGCAAAGCCTTCTGCAGGGGTGAGGTTTCCTCAGCTCCTCAGCTCTGCAAGTGATAGATCTAGGCCACAGCATGCTGTCACATAGATCACACCCTCATGAGCCCCAGTGGCTGCACAGCAATGCCTTCTGATGACAATTACCCATTTCATCTTGCTCTTTATTAATATTTAGGCATTTTTGATCTTTCCCTTGCAAACACAGTATTTCCCTGCTGTGCTTCTCCTGCGGGAGCTGCCTTCAAAGCTCCTCTTTCTCCCATTGAAGACTTTGTCTTGAACCAAGCTGCTCCTTGAGCTGAAATGACACAAGCACCAAAGCCAGGTGATGACTGGGTAGATGCCACCAGCTCAGCACACAGCTGATGTCCCCAGGACACAGCTCTTGTGATGGTTAAGGAGGTTTCTCAGACCTTCACCATGGGTGACCACCTGGAACATCCCAAGCTACAGGCAGCACAGTACCAGAGATGTCTCCAGAAGGTGGGAAGCTCTTCAGATGGTGTTTGCTGATTAAGGGTGGCTAAATTAAAGCCTAAGCCCTGTGTTGACACACAAAAGGAGGTAGAGCTCTGTCCCTTTCCACTGAAATGACAGCCCTTATCTCCTGTAACACAGGTATGGGAAAGCTGATAATGACCTAGCACCTCTGGAAAACAGGGTGGGGAGGGAAATCAAAACAGAAAACAATCAGTAAAAAAGGAATATAAATTATATTTATTGTAAAGACCAATATTTTCCGGCAAGTCCAACCACTACTTAGTTTTAAAATAAGTGAGAATAGAAGCTGGAAAGAAGTGAGGAAGGATGCTGGAGATTTGCCATGTCAGAAACAGCTCCAGCACCCAGAAGAAAAGGGAGAAGACCTCATTTCCTGTCCAGCAGCACCCAGGGAGATCTGTGCCAGGGATGAGGCATCTTCCATCTGCTCCCTCAGTGTCACCTCAATGAGCTTCTGACTGGAGTGACTGAGTCACATCAACACCCATCCCCACCATCACTCCCTCCTCAGCTGGGACATGTCCTGCTGCTTCCAACACTGAAACTACCCAAGTCCCCACGTCCCCAGGCAAAGCTTGCTTTGGCACAGGGACAGCAGACAGGGATGGAGACAGTGAAGATGACCACAATGAAGATGACCTCAGGTCTCCCCATCCCTGCCATCTTGCAGAGAGATGTGTCAGGCTCTACCAGAGATGCAGCTGTTTCTCCACTGATTGCCAACACCTCCAGATGTTCAGCCAGCTGTAAGGGGTGGCTGATGTGCTGTTATCATCTGCCTCTGCCATGTGCCCTCTCTTCTCTCACCCACCTCAGCTAGGTAACTGGACATGTTCTCTGCTGCTGGCTCCACCACTGAAACATCAGCACAGGTTCAGGTGCTGCCTCCTCTCCTCTTGCTGTTTGCCATGAGGAGCTGAGCCCACTGGCAGGGCTGGCAGGAGGGAGGGCAGTTTCAAGCCCTCTGATGGAGGAAACAGGGCTATGACATGAAGGAAAAGAGGGGCTGGAGGCTCCTCTGTGCTCTATAAATGGCATAAGAGGAATGGAATGAGTGCATGTGGGACCAACTTCAATTTGGAAAGTGATTCCAGAAGATGTAACTCCCAGCTCCTGCCAAGCAGCTGAGCATATGCCCAGAGCTCCCCAGACAGATCTCCTGGGCACTCCCAGGTGGTGTGGGACAGGTAAAAGCAGGGCAAGAAAAGTCAGAAGAGATGCCAAAGCTGTCCCACATAGGCTGACCAAGAGCCAGAGAGCTCTTGCTTGGAGACAGTGGTCCCCCTGGGCTAGACTTTTGGGAGCTGATGATGAGTCACTGCAGTGACACAATCTCCTGCCTGAGCCTACCTGGGGGAAAGACACAATCCCAGGGAGCTAAAACCTCCACCTGGCAAAACTGGTCGTTGTCGTGGCTAGGCTTGGTGAACGAAGCTCCAGGGAGGGCNAGTCTCAGGTAAACTAACATCCCAGTCACTATTTCTCCAGGGAGCTGTGGTCCCTCTAGTCCTGCCCAGGTGGCCCACAGCCTGGTCACAGGTATGTGATCTCGATGACATTGGGCTCAGCATTCCCACAGGGAAGGTGATGCTTGCAGGAGCACTGGTAGCTCACGCTGGCTGTGTCCATGCCACCCAGCTCCAGCTGGCCAGGCAGCTTCTTCTGGGAGCCCAGGTTCTTCCAGTCCATGAGGTGCACCCCAGTGTCCAGGTGCTGTGGCAGGGGCTCGTGGTGCAGGGTGAGCTGCACGGTGCGCAGCTGAGGCCCATAGTGCACTGCCAGGATGATGAAGACAGCCAAGAGGACAAAGATGACGACGATCACAGAGATCATGGGCAGGGCATCAGACTTCTTCATCACGTTCCTGACAATGGAGATGGGAGTGAAGGCAGCTGCCTCCTGGGGCTCAGGCTGTCTCAGCTGGCTGCTGGGCATGGAGGTGTTCATGGCTGAGCAGGCTGACCTGGGGCAGAGAAATGAGGAGCGGGAAGGGCTGACCACTGAGCAGAGATCATCTAATGAGCTTATCTCCTGCCCTCAAGCCAGCAGCTTCTGCCTGCACTTGCAGCTACCAGAGAGCAGGACCATTCTATAAGTGCTCCCTCCCTCAGGCTCATGGGACAGGACAAGCTTTGGTGGTTAGAGCTGGGATGGTAGGGATGGTGCCCTGGAAAGGCAGGGAGGAGATGCCCTGCATGCCCTGGACACTATCAATGTGGAGATCTTCCCTCATCACTGCATCTAACTCCCCAGCTGCACCCAGTGATGGGAATGGGGAGCCTTCCACCATCTCCTCTTCAGCCCCAGCCCCATGGTGCTAATCCAAACCCAAAGCCCATAGGGAACCTTCCTGAGAGACCCAACCCCAGCAAATCACACCAACGAGGCAGCCCTTGTGACAGCCCCCAAAGCCCATGGGAGGCAGCACGGGTGGGAGCAGGGTCGGGGAGGGGGAGAGGAGAGAGGGAGAGCCCTCCCCAGTCCCACAGGTGTACCTTGGTGTCCCTGCTGCGTGGCAACCATCATCTCCAGCGGCGAGGCTGGGAAGCTCAAGTCAGGAGCAGCAGCAGAAGCTCCGGGAGGATTCTTTGGTGTAGGTGCAGGCAGCCTCACCTCGGGGCTGCCACGTCATGCCTCCCCCCTGGGGATTCTCCAGGGCAGAGGAGGAAGAGCCTGCTCAACCCGCGGCCAGGAGAGGTGCTCCCTCACCTAGCCCAGTGCCACATCATCGCTGCCACCCCCTCCCCCGCTGTCACACACCCTCCTCTCGCCCAAAGACAAGCGCCCTTTTGTTCGGGGAGAAGGCACGCAGCCCCGCTTCAGCTGCACACACTCAAGCCTCAGCCTCCCAGCTGCAAGAAAGCTCCCTGCTGCCACCGAACGTGGGCAACATGCGGGGGTAAAGAACCACCCTTGTGCCCTCGGCATAGCCCAGCCCAGTGTGTCCGCACAGCGCTGGGGCTGGCAGGACCCTCCCCACCCCGAGAGCTGATGCAGCCCCAGGGGTTGCTTTTTCTCTGCCCTGGGACCATCCTGCGCTGGCAGCAGCAGTGTGAAGTCCACGGTGAAGCTCTAGAGCCTGGAATCTGCTCAGGGTCACAGGCAGGAGCCAGTGCCAGGTCAGTGCTCACACCTTGCTCCTCTCACACGGTGACTGTGTGACCAAGGCTGCAGAGATGCCCTTGCATGCTGGCAGATATCGTTCACCCGGTCCAGGGATACTGTGTGCTCAGACTCTCTGCCACCTGGGATGACCCTGAGCACATCTCAGAGCACAAAAGATGGATCCTCTGGAGTTCTAGCCACTACAAAACATGTCTCCCCATCTTTCCATCCCAAAACAACACTGCTCTTACCTGGAGGCTCTCAGCAAACAAGCTGGGGTGAATATCTGGGCTCTGCCTTTCCTACACATGGGGAGGAAAGGGTGGGAAATGCCTCTTCCCCCATCCAGCTGAGCATCCAGAAGAGATTTGGCTGCACGTTAGAGCTTCTGGGAATTTGCACTGATCTCAGGATTCAGTAAAACCTTAATCTATAGCATAATCTCTGAGCATCACATCTGTGCAAGACAGAGAAAAGATGAGGGGGGAGGCTGCTGACAGCAAAAGCTACTGTGGGATGCTGCCTGGCTTGGTCTGCTTGGGGCTTTGGAGGTGTCTGAAGAGACCCACTGAAACACAAGGAGTTGTGCGGGGCACAAGGGATCTCTCCCTCTGTTCCTATCACTGGCTTCTGGCTGTGGAATACGATGACCCTGCCAACAGCAGCAGCAGACACCTCCTCGATGTGCTCCATGCTCCATTGCCCTTGTCCAAGGCTCTGCAGCTTTCCAGGGGACTGTGGGAGGGAGCTGGACCAACCCTTCGAGGCAGGAGACACAATCCTATGGATCTGCATCCTGAACACCTGCATGGACCCTCTGAGACAGGCAGACATGGAGCCTTTCCCTTGTGGGGACATGAAAACTCTCCTCCCCCCACCCAAAACCCCTTTCACATCCAACACAGGGCAACTTGTTACCTCTGAAGTTCAAACCATGCCAAGGGTTGGACAGACAGACAGACAGGACATGCGTAGACAAGTGCATCACAATAGCTGGGGCCAAGAAACCAAATGCCCTGAACCCTTTGGGCTAGATGGGAGTAGAACTGGCCCAATTTACCAGTTCCTCCCCTTGGCAAGGAACTGGGGTGGGGTAGGGTAAGTCAAAGCCTGCCATGTGCTCTACATCCTGTGGGGAAGGGTGCTGTTGCTACCTGAAAGCAAGCATCCCAAAGCCAGTACCCAACACCAGCATGTCCTGGTGCCCAGAATCAGTGGGGCTGCAGAAGGAAGCACAAGGTATGGAGCAGCACCAGCTGCTGAGTTACCCTGGCCCCACAAGGAGCACATATCTCCTGGAAATGTTAAGAAATCCCCTCTCAGGTGGAAGGAAAGGACCAGCTCTTCCAGCAGCTCTTAGCCCAGGAAGGACCAAGGCAGCCTACAGCCTTCATGGCTGATGGGGAGCAGATTTGCCCTGAGAGGTACAACCTCCCCACAAACAAAGCATCTCACAGAAAACCCAAGCACCATCAAGCTGCTGAGGCCCAAAGCAGGGCAAGCCCCTCCATGCTGCTGCCTTCCCCCTCTGTGAGAGCTGAGTCCCCAGCAAGCCGATGGCGAGGTTTCCTCTGCCAGCGCTAAGCGATGGCTCACATCCTCTCCGACCATAATGGGCTGAAAAACACAGTTCCCCTGTGGATTCAGCCTATTTCCTTCTATTCTTTAACAGGAAGCTCTGTGAGAGTCAGCCCAGGCAGGCAAATTGCTCCTCACCCTCTCGTCCCTCCCCGGGATGGACAGAGCTTTAGCAGAGCTGCAGAGCCACAAGGCACCGAGAAGATGCTGGCTCCATCCATCCACCCTCTCCTCTGGCTCTTTGGCTGTGTGCTGCTCCCAGGTGAGATGCTCTGTCAGCACCTAAGGGAGGGGGAAGCAGTTCTGGGCAGGGGGATTTGGGACACCAGAAAGGATGGGCTAGAGGTTGGAGTGTGTGGTAACTTGCCACCAGGAAGATCAGCCTTTAAATTCATTGGTGGCAGGAGTCAAGTTGCTGGGAAAAATACTTAGAGGATTTGTTTCATAGCACTGCAAGAACAGGAGTTTTGTTTCCTGGTTAGCAAAAGGTGTGTCTCTGCTGAGGGTTGGGATGCTGAGGCATTTTGTAGTAGGTGACTGCTGTCAAACAAGACTAAAGGCAGGACACTTAAATGCACAGGACAAGATTCTCCTCAAAGGTATTTTTGCCTTGGCTGATTTTGTTTCTGTCCTCAACATAAATACAAAGACCTTGTGCAAGGCTCATGCAGAACACTCCTCATCCTTACTGTAGTAACTCTGCTCTTTTGTGATAATCCTACTTGAACTTCTCTTCCCCAAGTGAGCTGTGGTGTGGGATGAAGGAAGCAGCTTCCTGCTCTGGAGGGTGACAGGTTGTCTTTTCCTGCCTCCTCAGGAGCTGTCTTGTTGATAGCTGTAGTAGCTAGGAGCTGAAAAGTATCTGAAGGAACACAGACTGCAGAATCATCACTGCTTCCAATAGACAATCACCTGAAAAGAATTGTGTCTCCAAGCTGAAGTTTTCCTCATTAAACCAGAGAAGTTGCCTGTGGGTTACAGCCACTGTGCTGATAATAATGGGATCTGTACAAGGCAGCAACATAGCAACTAGTTCAGTTAGCAGCTGTGCAGTTCTGAGAGATAAGGACACAGGGATTGGAGTATTTCTCTCTTCATTCAGGGTGGTACCACTGGCTTCAGCAGAGGAGTGGATTGTGCCTGGTATCAAAGGGCTCTGAGATCCCTTGGCCATACTGTGACACTCCTTAATGCCTGCCCCAAATGCTCTTTTTCTCTTAAAACCACTTGGTATTGTTTGCATGGGACAGGAATGACACAGAGGTTGTCAGGCACCTTCTCTGGCTCAGCTGCATCATGCCAAGGTCCAGACATTCACCTCCTGGGTGGACTTGGCTGCCACAGCAGCAGGTGGAAGGGATGCCACCCTCCATCCTTCTATCCTGAGCACAACATTCCATCCTCTACAGTCATGGGGCAGACTTTATGTGTGTCTAGCAGCTAGTGCCAGACCCCAGCAGGGCCAACACCAACAGGTGATGACATGGCACTGCTGGTGCTCACCATGCACCAGCTGATGCTGCACTTGCACCTCTCCAGCTTTAATCAACCCAGCAAGCCTTCCCCCCTGACACGTGCTCTGTCTCACTTCTTTGCATGGAACCAACAATTCTGAGAAGGCTTTAATTTCCTTTTTCATTTGACAGCCAAGTCCCAAAGGTGGTGCAGTGCCTGGGGGGAAGCTCCTGGGCCAGGCAAAGCCAGGCAGGGACAGAGATGGGGTCAGAGATGCTGCTGGTTCCTTGAAACCTAGGCAGATGGAGAAGGGAATTAGGGGCTCTTTGATAAGACAGAAGAGCTCTGATGTCTCCCTGCACCTGGGGAGATGGAGATAACCTTGCAGGAGAGACAGAATTTGCTTTGGCTGGAAACTAACAGCTGCCTGTTCCCACACAGGCCTTTTTACTTTGTGCACATGCCTTAATTTATTAATGAATTCATTCCTTCTTCATGTAATCCTCCAAGCTCTCACAGCTCTTTCTCAAAGGAGGTTCAAACACTCTTGTTTTGAAATTGCTGAAGTGGGAAGGTTTGGAACTTTTCCAATCTGGTTTTCCTCCCCTAGAAACACTTAACAGAAAATTTGTCCAAACAAACCTCTTCCTATGAATGCCTTCCCTTACAATGGGAAGGCATTTTCCAGACAAAAGATTTCCACTGAAAAAATTCCTCCTGGAGGCTGATGAGAACCCAGCAGGATTTTCCCACTCCTGGTGGCTCCATCCACTGCTCTCCTTATCTGCAGCACAGCCAGTGGATGGAGATGCCATGAGAAGCTACAGGACACACATTGAGCTCCCAGGAGACCTTCCAGAAGGAGTAATTCCACCCTTCAGCAAGGGTATCCAGTGCATCCTGAAGCTGATTCCTTGGCCAAAAAGGAGAGGCTAGCACAACCCTGAGCTGGTGAAGGAGGAAGAGAAAGGAGGAGGTGGTTAGGAGAAATGTTTGTTCACAAAACAAACTGCTCCCTTCTAGTAACATGAAACCCAGCAGATGACTCTGCAAATCTGACTGAAGCAGCCAGAAATGGTTTTTCCAGGAATTATGTCCCATTGACAATAGGTGAGTCAACCACAGGTGTCTTTGAAGGGGATGGTGCTGGGAATCCAGCAGCAGGAATGCTCATGCTGGGAAAGCCAAGGCTGGAAAAGTGAGATCTGTGCCTCCTGTAGCATCAGCAAAAGCTCTCACTGCCAAGCCTTGGCTAGAAGGTCTCAGTACTGCCTGACCCAACCACCCCAACAAGGAGGAACCTCCCCTTTGGTCTTCTTCAGAGACTAATGGGCTGGGGAGGGCTGGTTTTACTTTTCAGCTGAATCATCCTAGCACAACAGAAAAGAGCAAAGTCCCCTCCTAGTATCTCTGTCTGTGCTGGTGTTTGGAGATAGAAAAGCTCCAAGGAGACTTTGCCCCCAATGCCAGGAGCTGGTGGAAGTTGCTACAAAGCTGGAGAACACCAGGGATGTGGTTAAACAGAACTGACTTGCTAGCAGTTGGGTTTCACAGCTTAGGGAGAATCTTCTAATCCCTTGCTGGTTTGGGATCCACTTCCCTGAGATCAAAGTTTTGCTGGTCTGGAGCACAGGGATGGGACAGGATGAACATCATACAGAAGCAAAGCTAGTGGATTGGACTTGCTCCCTAGGTAAAGAGATGGCAGAGAAAGTTCATGTAGAGCTGTTTGGGATAGCCATGTGTGTCCATGGAGGTGTGCAGTGAGGCACCATGGAGCAATGCTGATGCAGGCAGAAGGAGATCCATGCTGCTTTGCTTTTCTGGGACCCACCACTTGTTGTTGAAAACCCAGAGCTCAGCACACATGGTGATGGTGATGCAGCAGAACCTGCTCCATGAGTGTAGTTTCCCCCCAGTTTGTCTCCCAGCTTGTTTTCTACATTCAAGTGGGTTTTAATTGCCTTCAACCAAGATCTGCTTCCAGAAGAGCTCACCAGAGAGGAGCACAGTGTGATGCTCACAGAGGATGCCCAGGCCTGGGTGCAGCCCTTGAGGTGCAGCAGAGGAAGGCAAAGATTCCTTTTCATTGCTGATGAGATCCAGGTTTCATTCCTGGCTCTCCAAACTTTCCATAACACTTTGGCCAAGTCATTACAATTCAGAACCACTTGGCAGGGAGCTGCCAACCTCCACATGTCATTTGGGAAATAGGCACTTAAACACCTCTGTGCAGCTGGGAGCTGATTTAGGCTGTCAGTTATCCAGCACAACACCACTTTTCTTCTCTCTCCTCCTTAATTTCATAGAATCATAGAATGGTTTGGGTTGGAAGGGACCTTACAGATCATCTTCTACCTTACCTGTTCTGCTCTGAGACCCCCAAGGCAGAAGCAGCTAGGCTTTTGCAGAGCTCTCTGCTTTCCAGGTGTCCTAAGACAGGCTATTTTTCCCATGGGAGTTGGGTGTTGTTGCTCTCTGCTGCCTCAGCAGCTGCTGTGCCTCACCCAGGAAACAGCTGCACTTGCATTAAGCACTCAGGATATTTTTGTCATGCGCCAATAGATGAACTGAAAAGTCTAATTTGAGGTTTCTGGGTCTCTTTTTTAAGAGCATTTCTTGATGCAACCTGCAAGCAGAGGGTGACACCAAGGTTGGTACAAGCAAGGCTGCATGGTGCCACGTGGGCTCTGCAAGCTCCCTGCCACACAGTGTGCTCCATTCCTTAGGCACTCCTCATAATTTGATGCCAGAAAGAAGTGATGGCTCAGGAGTCAATATTTGGGGATTGGAGATATTTCTGCTTAGCACTGACTTCATCTTTTGCTCCAACATTACTATCTCTATTTAGGCACAGTCTGAAAATCCCTTGTGGTCTCCTGTGGCCCCTGGTGCCATAACTGTGCCCACAGCAGAGGGAGCATTAAACTCATTGCCCACGGGAAAGTGTGGGGAGTGATACCCATGTTCCTAGAATCCTTGGATGGGTAGGATGAGCTCATTAGCCTTCTGGCAGTCATCCTAGGAGAAGGACAACTCTGATTCCAAACCCGGGCAGATGGAGCTCGTTTAGCCCTGTAAGGCCTTCCAGCTAAGAGGTTAAACCTCTGTCCTAAGGACTTGGCTGCCAGCGTCCAAGCTTGCTAGGCCCTGGCAGATGAACCTTAGGACTAAAGGGTGGGTCCAGCTCTGCGCATGCTGTGTCTCACCTAAAAAAAATCCCTAGTGCAGGCTCGAGGGTGCTATCTGCTATCCTCTTTTTATCAGCGCGCTTGGAAAAGGCGCTGAGGAGGAGCATGGATGGAGCCCTCCCTGGAGCTTCATTTGTGAAGCCTAGCCATGATGATGATGACTATCTCTATTCCAGCTTCACTGTAGGGATGGTTTTTTTACCTTCTCTAATATTATTGTTTGCTGCCTGGGGACAGGCAGGACATCACCACATCTCCCCATAAAGCTGCCAGGGAAGGAGAAGAGTCCTGCAAGGCCAGGGTTATATGTCATCAGGGATAGATGGCCCCTCTTCATCACTACTTTTGAGTGAGCAGGACCAGTCCCTGTGCCTTCACAGCAGTGTCAGAGACACTCCTCTGTGAATGCATCTCTCTTGTCGTCGTCGTCGTCGTGGTCGTGGCTAGGCTTGGTGAACGAAGCTCCAGGGAGGGGTCCACCCACACTCCTCCTCAGCGCCTTTTCCAAGCGTGCTGATAAAAAGAGGATAGCGGATAGCACCCTCAAGCCTGCACTAGGGATTTTTTTTAGGTGAGACACAGCATGCACAGAGCTGGACCCACCCTTCAGTCCTAAGGTTCATCTGCCAGGGCCTAGCAAGCTTGGACGCTGGCAGCCAAGTCCTTAGGACAGAGGTTTAACCTCTTAGCTGGAAGGCCTTACAGGGCTAAATGAGCTCCATCTGCCTGGGTTTGGAATCAGAGTTGTCCTTCTCCTAGGATGACTGCCAGAAGGCTAATGAGCTCATCCTACCCATCCAAGGATTCTAGGAACATGGGTATCACTCCCCACACTTTCCCATGGGCAATGAGTTTAATGCTCCCTCTGCTGTGGGCACAGTTATGGCACCAGGGGCCACAGGAGACCACAAGGGATTTTCAGACTGTGGCTGCCATCTCTCTAGGAACACAGCAGAAGCTCTTCTTGAGCTTCACCTAAACCCTGCAGAAAGGTTTCTGCCACAGCAGTGCTGCTGTCAAGGAGGCTCTGATGCAGAGTTTGCTCAATATCAGTGCTTCTCCCTGGTCAGCAGCTGGAGAAACCACTCTCTAAATGACTGCTAAAAGTACTACCAAAGCAGAAATGCCTAGAATTCGCCTCAGTTTTGTTTAACACCATTCTCTTTCTGTGCTGGGATCACTTCCCAGGGTGAATCACTTCCCAGCAGAGTGAGCTGCTTTCTCTGGGAACAGCTTGGCTGCCATGAGAGAAGGCTCCATGGAAAGACCCTTCTGCTCTCAACCTCATATCTTAACATCTCACAGAAGAAACAAATAATAGAAATCCAAAATTGAAGCAAAAGAAGTAACCAAAAAGCAGCTAGTGCTGAAAATGCACCTGCAGCCCCTCTGCATGCCTCTGCAGCCCTGTGGTTGGGCTGGGTAATCAGGAGCTTCCCATTACAAGAGCAGAAAGAGGCATTTCCCATTCTAAATCCCTCAGGGAGCTATGTCCTGGTCTCCACCCAGAGCTGCCCAAGCCAGCTGGAAATCCCCTGCACCCAAACACTGCAGAAGGACCTGGCTGGCGAGTGGCTGGGCTGGCTCTGATGTTTGCTGGGGTTCCAGCTGCTCTGGCTGTGTCCCTGCTGTTGTTGTTAGCCTCTGTGGCAGGGAGCAGGGCCCTGCTGGCAGCAGCACCAGGAGGAAATGGTTTGCAGCACTGTTTGCATGAGGGAGCCCCAGGGCTGTGGGGAGGGAGCCCTGGCACGTGGCACTGCTCTGCTCAGATCCATCCTGCTGCCCCTGCCCTTGGGGCTCTCGGCCCCTGCCCAGGCCATTCCTGTACCAAAAGAAAACACCTCACACAAAAGGGCTTTTCATTATTTCAGTTGGCAGGGAAGGCACAACAAGCAGCAGTGGCCAGAAGGCAGAGCCAGCCCTGCTCTGCTCTGTTTAGAGAAGGCAGGCCTGTTTATTCACAAGTGAAGTGCCTAGAGGAGATCTCCATCTCCTGGCCTCTTCACAGCAAGACCAGTCACTTCCTCACAGCAAAGCTCAAATGGAGAAGACCAGGGACTGAGCATCTGCTTGGCCAAGTGAACTTCCAGGGACTGAGCATCTGCTTGGCCAAGTGAACTTCCAGGGACTGAGCACTGAAATAAACCTGTTTGCTCACTGTATTTACCATAACCTCAAGATTTAGTTGAGCAAATGGAGAAGTCCTTCTGAGCCAGTGCTCTGCTGTGACCTTCAGCAAAGGGCTGAGCTGTGCTGGAAGAAAGCATTGAATACAATCCTCTTCCTCTTGCTTTAGCACCAGGGATGCTGGAGCTAACCCATGGGATGGTCTCATCAGGGATGGCAGGATAGGGCAATGTCATCTCCCTTGCCCTTTCTCCCATCCCTGGAGGCTCCATTCAAGCTCTCCTATCTCTCCTCAGCTGCACCAAAAATGCTGAGATAAACTGCCAGTTCAGCACCTTTATCCTCCTTTGCCTTTGACAAAGACTAAGTGTAGACAATAGCTCTTCTTAACCTCTTGATGCTCTCATGTGCCAGGTACACTAAAAAAAGCACCTGTGATCATTTCAAGAAGAAAATGTGTTACAAGCACCTTCTCCTCCCCATGTGAAAACAAAGCCATGGCTTCTGCAGGGCAATGATGGAGAAAGAAGAGCTGTTTGAGCTCAGCAGCTGCTAGAGGATGTTGTCCCTCAGGATGATCTCAGCACAGTATTTTTTGTGCTGAATATATAAAGTATCTTAAGGTATTTGCAAGTCAGTGTCCAGAAATTGTGATGAAAATGTGCTTAGGAAAAGGAAACCCAGAGACAAAGAGAAAATCAATGGAAACAGCCCAAGTCACCATACATTTTGCAGGGAGCCAGCTGGGCCCCTGGGGAGCAGACAGTGCCCCACAGCATCCAAGCAGACAGGGCTGCAAAGGGCTACATCCTCCTTCCTCACAAAAGCATCTCTCCCTCTTTAAGAAGAGCAACTAATCCTAGAAGATTTTTTTCCATTATATTAGTTGTTTTATTAAGTGATGCTGCATCTGTCCATAATCCTGTCTATGTTACTAGACTGATGCTCATCTGACCTGCTCCTCAAAACCTCTAGAGGACATCCCATGATTCTGCTACACAATTGCTCCTAGCAACTCCCTATCCTTATCTTAAGACAGTTCCCAATTTCCTAGACTCCCTTTTCCTTGCTGCAATGAAAAATCCTTGTTTTCTGGTCCCGTTCCCAATGGATTTAGAAAGCCCATTAGTCCCTTCCTTTCTATGCAATCAAAGACCTGCTCCTGTCTCCTCTTCCACAGAGAGTTTTGCCAGCCTGCTGCCCAGCAACTAGAAAAGCATGGGAGAGATGTGAGAAGTCAGCTCTGATTTCCAGAGGCAGGTTTGGAAAGAGCCCATGTTTTGTTATGCACTCGCCATGGTTTGTATTCACACTGTTTGGGTTCCTGTTTGGCTGGGATCATTGTCATAAAGCCTCAGACCAAACAATGAGAGCTCTAATGAGCTCCCTCAGGAGCTCCCAACACCCAGACAGGCCCCAGGGCTGGGCACTGAGCCGAGGCCTGATAACCCACAGCCCCTGCAGGCTAAAGGTCTCCTTGCCGACACGCCTGCAGCATAGCTACCAAGCCCAGAGCATCACTGCCATGGAGATACCTGGCACAGGCAGGGGACAAGGAGCTGGAAGGATTCAGCCTTTACTGCTCTCCCTTTTTGGTCTTTAGATCTCCTGGGACTCTGGCTGGCTGGTGGGATCAGCTTCAGGTGGCTCCTCTAGCTGCTCCTTTCATTAATCTTAACCTCAGGCAGCACCAGCACCACCAGCAATCACAGAATCACAGAATGTCAGGGGTTGGAAGGGCTCTAGAAAGATCATCTAGTGCAACCCCCCTGCCAGAGCAGGAGCACCTAGACCAGCTCACACAGCAATGTGTCCAGGCAGCTCTGCAATGGCTCCAGACAAGGAGACTCCACAGCCTCCTGGGCAGCCTGGGCCAGTGCTCTGGCACCTGAACTGCAAACAAGTTCCTCCTCGTGTTAATACTAAACCTCCTGTGGTCCAACTTGCTCCCATTCCCTCTTGTCCTACCATTGGATGCCACTGAGCAGAGCCTGGCTCTCTCCTCCTCACACTCACCCTTCACATATTTCTAAGCATTGCTGAGGTCTCCTCTCAGTCTCCTCTTGTCCAGGCTGAAGAGACCCAGCTCTCTCAGCCTGTCCTCCTAGGGCACATGCTCCATTCCTTTAACCATTTGAAAACACCAGCTAGGATCTGCACTTCCAAAGGCACCTTGTCAAAGTGGAGTTGGGTTTGAGTGTTTCAAAAGCATCTACGTTTTCTAGGATCTTTCTTTTTTTCTGTTTGAAATGGCAGCCTTTTTAATTGGCATCTCCTCTAATCCTAGGACTCCAGGAGCTGAGGCTTAAAGGAAAACACCAGGGACCCTGAGAGAAGGAAACATGGGGGATTGGGGCAGGGATGCTCTGTCATAAATCCAAAAAACCCAAACAAAACCACTTCTGAGTTGAGAAACTAGGGGCTCAGTGCAACATCTACAATCCTAGGGGGGCAAAGCCCTGCATGGACCTACAGGATGGCCAGGGAAGGCAGCTCTGAGTCAGTCCCCAGGCTGCAGACCCTCACTGTGTCCAGGCTCACACAGGCATAAAGCTTCAGCCAACTTCCAAGCAAATACATGGGACAGGAAGAAAAACAGTCCCATTGGCTTCTGGAAGCCTTTACAAACCTCATCCATCCACTCGTGAAGGTCTCAAGGGAACAAAGCATTGCAATGTGTGTGTTAGCTCTTTAAACAGCTCCAGAACAGAGGTCAAATGGAGTTTCTCCACCATGACTCAGCTGGAGGCAAACATCTCATGGGAAGAGAGTTGACCCCACAGGTTTATATGGCCTTGCATTTTCCCTGTACCAGAGGAAGAGAGCTCCATCTGGGGATGAGGGCATTTATCCTGGCTGAATAACACCAGTACTAATTTACTCAGAACCTGGTAGTTCTGCACTCAGTGTTTGCTGCCACTTCTTTTGGAGAAATCATGTATTTCAAAGCCATTCCTACTACAGATGAGGAAAACCCAAACCACACACCCAGCAAGGACACAAATGCATTAGTGACTGTCACAGATTAGCACCACTAACACTCTCATTCTTTATTTCAGGTTCTACAGCCTCCACAGTCTCCCCTGCCCACACTGCAACAGGTACCTCCTGGGATATGTCTGTTTGGATGTGGCTGCAGATTCCCATGTGAGGATGGATATGGAGAGCCCACAAATGGGAACCAGATTCAAAACTGCCATCTGCTAAAGCACCTTCTCCCAGGACCCTGCAGTGCCCACCTCTGCTTGCCCCATCTATGGTCATTCCACCCCCTCCCCACATCTCCAGGGGCTGTGGAAGGCCTTGTGTCCCAGAAGCTGATCTGCCTGACTCCCCTTTTTGCCTGCAAAAGAGTACTATGGTGTTCCAGGACACTGGCAGCAGACAGATCCTGCCTCATGCTTGCTCCCTGTTTCCCCCAGCTCTTTCCTAGCAGTTAGCATGTTCTCCTCCACTGATCCTCAGAGCCAAGGTCCCTTTGCCCTGCAGCCACACCAGTGACAAACCCTCTCCTTAGGCTCTCTGTGGCTATAATGGCTCTTTTCTGGCCCATCCTAGGACCCTCCCTATGGGAATCCACCAGCAAGGAGCATCAACTCCGTGTCTTGTGTTGCAGGTCAATCCCAACGAAGAGCACACAGCCCTGAAGTGCAGAGCCATACCTCAGGTAATGCTCCTCTGGAGACCTAAGAGGGCTTGGGGCATCTTGGCATGTAACTGGTCTGACCTTGAGTCCAGTTGGGCCATCCAGCAAGGAATGGGGCTGTGCCATGGCAGGCTAGGGGAGAACACTGGTGGGGAAGAAGCAAATGTGGTGGTGTAAGGGCTTCTGAGCCAGCCAGCTCACCCCAGAAGGATCAAGGCACAGAGAAGTACAAGAAGAGGGGAAAATCACTGCACTGAATAAGGAGAAGCAGGGTCAGCTGTTTCATTTTGTCTCTTTTTGTGTTCATTTTCATGCTTCTCTGATGTTGATTAGAAAGCCAAGAGAAGTCTAGAGAAGGAACTTGCCTCTACATTCTCAGCTGGTGACCCACTCCTCCTTGTAGAGGGCTCACTGAAAGCTTTTTCCACCACACCTTGCTCTGGATCATGTTCTCACTATGCAGCTCTGAGCAGCAGGTTGAGGATGATGTCAGAGCCTCCAGACCACTGCAAGAACTGAAATATTTGTGCTCAGAGACTCTCAGTGCAACGAGACATGAAAAGCTAGCATTTCAGGGGATGAGCAAACAAGCACATGGGTGCCAGACAGCTCTAGCCACTGAAGTGTTCAGTGATAAAAACACCTTTATTTTCAAACTGGGGGAAGAAATGGGGACAAAAAGTAGACTTTCTGCATGTGTCTCCTGAGCTCTGCCAGCTCAGCACC